>JAOEHI010048598.1:0-20400 GCA_025447815.1 Percopsis transmontana | reverse complement strand
AGTTCAGGAGATTGTCTTGACCAGGACCACACCCCTAAATGCATTGAAGCAACTGCCATGTGAATGGTTGATTAGATTAATTGCATTCATGACAAATTGAACAGGTGTTCCTAATAACCCTTTAGGTGAGTGTATATTTCTTGATGTGTGTCAGCTTGAAACATTATTTATGTATTCATTATCTATAATACAGTAACTGTACTAGCATATTCCTAATGTGACAGCTCTTATGTATATTATTAATTAGCCTAGCCTGTGTGTTTACAGTACAGCTGGGAATTTAACTGTTGATGCTGGCAGTGACAGTAGCTACTAAACCAGGAAACCTTTCCTCTACACTGGAGGGCAAAATAGCTCTCCTCTTTGGGGATCAATAACGAATATGAAATTCAAATTGAAAATTTCTCAGCTGGTGCAACCCTAGTAATGATTTTCTATTGGTTTTGTTATTCTGGTACTCAATCTGGTACCAATTCTGGTACTGGTATTCAATCAAACTATTCTCTTGAAAACGTAATTTATGTTTTGGGGAGCCTGATTTATGCCATCTTTATTGGGAGGGTACGGGTGCTCAATAAAAACCACTGTTAATAATTGAAGCCTCCCTGTATTGCTTTGTGTGGCTGAGGTTTGGTGTGTTGTAGCATACTGAACTGTGGTGGGGTGCGACAGAGACAGTGGAGAGACAGACAGAGTAGAAGATCCACAGGAGAGACAGAGTAGGAGAGAGCGTCATGGGAGACACACGAGAGACAGTAGAGAGGCAGTAGAAAGACAGACAGTATGGGGAGACACAAGACAGACAGACGGTGGGAGAGACAGCAGAGAGACACGCAGTAGGAGAGACACAGGAGAGACCGACAGAACATATCTAGACATTAAATTGGGAATGGTCACTTCTATCTCTTCTCGGCCACATTGCTGTTGGGAGATTTCCAACAGAAATATACTGTATACGCTAGACCTCCCTCACTCTCTCTGTTGCCCACCTCTCTTTGTCTGCCCTCTCTTTCCATCCCTCTGTCTACATACTGCATGTTTCACATCTTGTGTCCAGAACCTGCGTCATGCTGGGGATGCAATAGGAAAACATCTACACACACACACACACACACAGTCCTGTACTGCTGCCAGCATATCCGACAATTTCAAGTTTGCATACATACATGAAATATAGGCAGACACACACTCACACACACACACACACTGACTGGTTATATCTGCAAACACACGTCTATCTGCAAACACACATCTTTCTTTCTCACATTTTCATTTACAAATACCTCCATATTTCAATGCAATACCTATTTGTGATATTTATGTGGTTGTATGCAGTCTGACAAAATAATGAAATCCACTGGGCTTGTTTCTGAGTCTCTGTATTTATTTATTTATTTATTTATGTATATATTTATTAATTTTAACCCAATGTAATACATTCTGTATAATTTACACAGCATTTTGAGGGACCAGCATACTTTTACAAAGCAAAAGAACCTGTGGTTATTTAATTTTGGGACCTTTAATTGTACACTGAAAAAATTAGATTTCCCCTATGTCTCCCATTGGTGTAAAAATATTTGTAGATGTTTGTGGAGGTAGCTTCTATAAAATTCACTGCACTTTTGTTATCCTTGCTTCTGTTGGTTTAATTGTGTATCACAAACTGATAAATATATGCATAATATATACAATCTATAAATCTAGGGATGTTCAGATTCCGATCGATATCGAAATCGATATTGGAATCCGATCTGGGCATTTTTTAACAGACCGGTATTGGCGACCACGGCCCGATCCAGAGCCCGATCTACTGTATTTTCAGTTGCGCAGACTGTAGCATTCCGCATGGCTTGAAACTGAAAAATATCGTGATGTCAGCTGTGTGGAAATGTTTTAAATTGGAAACTCAAAGCAGCCCAACAGCTCCCAGCAATACTACTATATGTAGTGTATATTAACGAGGTAGTTCCGCTTATGGCTTACTACAGACTTGCATGCTGTGCACCCACATTTGTTTACTCGAGTGTCTGTTTATTTCAGGTATGAAAGAAGATTCTCAAATATTTTTGGGTTGTTGAGAGTCCCAACAGCCCTTGTGTCATCGTTTCTGTCTTATAACAACTACGACCCAAAGTCCTACCCTCCAGACACTATATTTCAGACATGGCTATACAAGAACTTTATAGGAAGGTTGACGACCACCTACGAGTTATCAAAAGATTGAAACAGGACGCACAGTATACTAGTATAGTATGGTACAGTTATAGGCCCACAGTACTATTGTATTGGCTTGTCCAAGTTCAATTATTTTCCATTTAGCCAACAGAGGTTAGGCGGGGAGTTGCCGACACAAGATAAGCCGTTCAATGTGACTGAAACATAATTTATTCAGCTGTAAACTCTGTTTGACTTTTCCTGAGAATGATAGGACCCAAAATACTTTCGCAACATGTGATGTGGTTGGAAAACTGTTGCTCTTAGCCATCTAACACAAACAAACATGTCAATCCCCCAAATTGAAATCTACCTATGGACTCCCTCGTGACGCTGAAGCCAGGAGGAGCATCAGGTAAATAATATGTAAGGTAGGTAATCACAATCTCTTTTGGGTTACACAATCATGGGTAAGTAAATACTTTCATATTCATATTTCATAAATCAAGTGTCATAATCTAACTGAAAGTATCTCTTACAGGTTTTCTCATCTAAATTCAAAAGTTTTCAATGTGGCTCCAACAACTATATTTAAATATTTATTAACGGATCGGATTATAATCAGCAGCTATAAATATTGAATGGATCGAATCAGATTGGGAAATCAAAAAAGTTGATCGGGACATCCCTGTACAAAACATTAAATGTTAATGCTCTTCCTTAATGATGTCACTGGCTCCCAAACCTCCTCATTTCAATTCCAAAAGAAAGGGAATAGATTCTCAGGTCAGACTCTTCATTATTGATTTGTATTCATATTCATGTATTCGTATTCATAAGCGATGATCGCTGGTGATTAGGGTGGGTGCGTCTGTGACTTGACGTCACCTCAGACAGAGACTCCTCATGTTAATGAGGAATTGATTTGTACATGACTAAATAATGTAACATTCATTATCTGTTGTGAGGTGAGAAGAGAGTTATGGGAGGATAGTCTAGGGTTGAGGGTGGTTGACTCACACCTGGGAGGTTGTAGGTTTGATTGCCAACAAGCCCAGCCTACCTGTAAGCATCCTTGAGCAAGAAGCCTAACCCCTACCTGCTCCTTACTTCGTGGAATTGTACTAATTGTATGTCCCTTTGGATAAGCGTGTCTGCTAAATGATCTCATTGTAATTGTAATTGAGAGAGATGGAAGGGTCAGTACTGAATGTAAATGTTGGGCTAATGAGAATCGACATTACTCGCATGTGTGGTGGATCCTGTAATTACAGGAGTACATTTTGGCCACAAGGGGGTTGTGATGAGCAAAGACAGTCCATGAAAACGAACGTACACTACAATGGGCGTGTGCCTGATGTGCATTCACACAGAATGGGGGTGCGACTTTTGCTGTTCATATTGATCGGCCCTCTATTAAAAGAATTGATCGCTGCTCAATCAGGGGTATTGATCAGGCCCCTATCGGACCCCACTTTGGGATAGGGGCTTGTTGTCGGGTCAGGCCAGTTTAGACAGAAACGTTCCGCTTTCAGGACACAAATGTCAAAACGGTCCCTTCTGAGCAGGTGGAATTTACTGCGTTTAACACACAACCCCACACACACAGACCTAGATAGGCCAGGGGTAAATAGCAGGCAGCCAATAGAGATTGCCGAAGGTCACCATGCAGGACATGTGAGAAATATTTGAAAGGTTGCTGTTAAAGGTACACTAAATTTTTTTGCTGAACTTAAACATGACCCTGCGTGTAGAGATGTATTTGCAGAGTTACCTTCCACGTTCACCTTATTGTCCTTTACTCAGAAAGTATCTCTAACACACAGGCGCCATCGCAGAGATGTATGGGGAACCCACGTCACACAAAAAAACTATGAAAACACGCCATTATGAAACAATGCAAACAATAGGTTATCAAAATATTTCACACTGTGTTCTCAGCTTTTAGCCTTTTGGAGAAACCACAGATGTTTCAAAATGAAAAGCAACAAGATGGACTTCCTCTTCCGTTTTAACAAAAACTTCAGGGAATATTCATGATTGTGTGCATTGGAGGTGCATTGTGTAGGTTTACAGTACTGTATATATATGTTTTAATGTGTGTATTCTGTCTTATGTGCAGTGCGTTTTTGTTTGCATGTGTGCCTGCATGTAGTGTGTTTGCATGTGCGTTATGTGCAGTTAAAATGTGTGCATACAGTATGAGTAGTCTGGGTCTATGCTGTATGTGTGTTGTTTGTGCATGTGAGAATGCTGACATTTATGTTTCGGCTATAAAGAACTGCTCCGTGGACATGCTTTCTGGGGAGCGCGCGCTTCAGGCTCTAACATAATCATGAATAAACTTGAACACACCTCTCTCGACTGCCCTCTCTCTCATGGCTGTGTGGGTGTAAATTGAGACTGGCGGGCTCAACTCAGAAATCAAAGAAACACGTCTTGAGGTGCCAAAGGGCTTCACACACCTTGAAACAAGCAGAGTAAAACCTTCACCTGCGGAACACGCACACACTGTGTGCGTGTTCAGAAAATATAACTGATGTGGAAATTACAAAGAAAATAAAAACAATAAACAAAAGATTATTAAAGTCGTAATGTGTGTAGTATCATGGTATTTCATAGGTATTCTATACTCTCCTGTTTTGGGGAGAGTATTTGCATGTTTGTGTATGCTGTACATAAATAGGTTCTGAGCAAAATGTGTTTTTATCTCCAATCACCATGAAATCCCTCAGTTGAGAGGAACTACTCTCAGCAAAAGGCGTACTGACATTTTATTTGTACAGTATGCAAATGACGAGACACATCAAATGCACAAACATGCACACACCCCTTAAGTGTTTGTTTAACAGGGACCTATAGCTCTTCCCCCACCGTGGGCAATAAATACACAAACCCATTTTAATTTCCTTTAATCACCAAAAATCCATTTAGTCTCAAGTGAGGGGTTTCTGATCATTTTCCTCATCTGTCCTCAGAGATCCATCCTCTTTTCAGCACTTATCATTGAATTATAATATCTCCTAATTATAATTAATCCAGATGCATATTGGTTGGGGCCTTGATGGCCCGTGGGTGAGTCCAGGAGGACTGTTTTACTGAGAAATGTTTTCACATTGGTTTCTCCGGGGAGATTTCTCTGATGCTGACTTGACAGATGTGACTTTAGGTCTAAAAAAACAACTCATAACACAGGAGAGAGAGAGCGGCGGGTAGAACGAGAGACTTGTATCACAGTGCATAGAGCATACAGCGCGGAATCCGATCAGAGAAAGAACGCGAGAGAGAGTGGAGAGAGATATAGCATAAACGGAAACCCTGGCTGTGTTTTAAACGTCCACTCGCCCACTACAGTATTTAGTCCACTAAATAGTGGATCAGCCATTTTGTAGTGTTGTTCGAATTCTCAACTGTAAATTTCATTCGCTATATAGTGAAAAATTGTCATAAGACACATCAAATGTAGTACAGAAGCTGTATCCTTCATCAATCGACGTTGATAAGGCATGCATGGGTAGGCCTAACATTAGTTTGTTTGCTATTAGGCTTTAACCAAGATTAGTTTAAAGCCTAATATTAAAGTTACAGCCCCCCAGCCCCCATCATCCTTGTGTAGGTTGGCAGTGCATTCAGTTGTTAATAAAGTTTACTTTGCGTTTTATCTCTTGTGAACAGATATGTCAATTGTAGGCCTACTTATCCAAAAATAGCAACGTTGGTGTTCATGGCCTCACACATGTGGAGCAGATGTTCCGGCATCTGTTTATGCCACAGAGACAATAATTACGAATATCCGGTCCCATAATAATGTGGCAGCCTATATCCATGTTCGACATATATCAACAGCTGTCTGCCCTTATCACCTAGTGAGTGTTCTATGTAGCAAACACTGTATAGGGGATGAGTAAGTGAGTGGACAAGTGGAGAATCCGAACACAGTCCCTATCACAGCGCAGAGTGCGGGCGGCAGGACCCGGGGGGAGCCCGCCATGAAACGGGGAGAGAGAGAGAGAGAGAAAGAGAGAGAGAGAGAGAGAGAGAGAGAGAGAGAGAGAGACTTGGCCGCCGGTAGTGCGGTGGGTCTGTCTGTCGGCCAGTCAGACGGTCCATGGTGCGCCGCGCTGTGCTCTCCACTCCGCGTGCCCAAACTCAGCATCAGTTGGCCAGAGACCATCCGAGAGCGCACACGCGCCACGGAGATATAGGATAGATCGGTGTCTTTGGCTTCTCAACGTCTCAACTTCGCTTTTTCGAACTGTCTCTCTCTCTCTTCCCGTGTCCCTCTACCAATGCGAGGATATTGTCTAGCGCTACGGACCAGACGGGAGTGTATGAAGTAGCTGCGTCTGACTGTAATTATAAGAAAGATACTAAATCAAATATGGATAACCGGGGCTCTTTTCTGCTCGTGCGCTTCGCGGTGATATTGTCTCTTCTTTCGGGATTAACTAACGGACAGTTCTTCCCAGGTAAGAAGGGTTATGTTTAGTTGTATTGTGTTTACAATCTGTGTTTAGTATTTAAAAATAAAGTTGTGTTTTGGAGGTTTATGGAGACTTAACACATCGTTATGTTTGTTTGTTGTGTCCTGGTAATATGAACGGTTCCCTGCGTGGCGTGCGTCCTGCGGGTTATAACCGGACACATTGGAGCGTTGCTGGTCAAACTGGGGTTTATTGATGTGATATGTGAGTGTGTTCGTGTGTGTGTGTGTGTGTGTGTGTGTGTGTGTGTGTGTGTGTGTGTTCCGTTCTTTGAGACTCAGAGCAGAAATTCCTCCGGTTTGAAAGAAGCCTCTGGGAGGCGAGCAGGATATAGGTGCTTGTCTCCAGTTACCGCCTGGGCGCGCGAAGCACCGAGGGTTCTCTGCGCAACTTAATTTCTCTGAGTAGCCCAATATTTTGCACTTGCGTAGCAAATCGCGCGCGCGCTCACACGCACAGAAACACACACACAGATATGTACCACTGCCACAAAGGCTCGTCTCGCACTTGTTACGCGCCGTTACTCCGTCGGTTTAGAGAGGTTTGCGCTGCTGGCGTGCCTGCACTCAAACACTTTACAGCCCGATATCGTCCGGTGTGGTTATTGATTACCGATCGTTTTACCGCAACATGGTGTAGTGGTGTTTTAAAAAGAACAATAGCCATAGCAGCACTGACGCAGGGTGATAAGAGGTCGTTAGATAAACTCTGGTAATACAAATGTATGTAAAGACTCATACACTTGACTTATTCTGTATGAATACTAAAATGATATAACGTCGTTTAAGACTTTAAGCAGAGGACAGTAGCCTCTGCTTAGTTCGTTCAAACTCTGGGAATAGCCAACAATTATATGGGTAGGCCTATTTTTCTGAAACGATTTGGCTAAAGAAATATAAGCAAGATCGTAATTTGTTGTCGGGGATGTAGGCATATTTACTGTGACAGAAGTGTATGACACTTATGTATGGGATTTCTACCCGTCCTGTTAATATTGATAATGAATATTACTACTGTCTTTTATAGTCTGTATTAGAATTGGGATTACAAGGTTTTGGTCCACAACCCGCGTTTTGGAAGTTGGTTATTTTCTACATTTCAATGCCCTGACTAAAGTAGACCTAATGCGACTCGTGTCTCTCTATTTCTCTCCCTCAATCACTCAATCTCTCTCTCTCTCTCTCTCTTTCTCATTGAAACGCCACCTGTTTGGTATTCCTGTCTTGTAGGACTAGGAAAGGCCACTTTGAAGAGAAGACTAGCCCCAAACACTCATCTCTCTCTCTCTCTCTTCGTAACTCTCTCTCTCTCTCTCTCTCTCTCTCTCTCTCTCTCTCTCTCTAGCCGGGGATGCACCAGGACATATTTAATTGCGCATAGTTTTTGCTCAAGGCTGTAGCCTACAAGCCTTCCGGGGGGCGCGTTTCATGATACCCCTCTTGACCACACGAATCTGCACGTGTGTGTAGGCTACGAGTGGCGAGGACGTGTTCCTCTATTGTTGGAGAAACAGTCTGTTGACTTTAAATTAATTCATTTTGTATTGAATAATGCATCAATATTTTTTTTATCGTTGTTTTGAATATATGTCTTATGGAAGCTTATAGGCTGTTAATTTTACAACTCGTTTTGTTGAGAAAGAAGGAGAGAGAGAGGGAGGGGGGCAGAGAAGAAGAGAGAGAAGCAGAAGAGTTAAGGGGTCCAAGATCGGACCACGGCTGCTGTTCGCCCCTTGGCCGTTAGGTGGTGATATTGGTACGTCGAATCATGCCTCCTGCTTGCCGATGACAGCGGTAGGGCTCTCTCTCTCTCTCTCTCTCTCCCACACACACACACACGCAGAGCGATCATAGACTCCAAGAGAAGAGGATGTTTCTAGCAATCTTTCCTCGTATTCTTCTTTAACAAACTGCAAATTTAAGTCGCTCAAAACTGAACGGTTTTACACAGTAATAGACTAGAACATATTAAATATATAGATATCAGTGACTCAGTCTCCTCCCTACCCCGTGCGTGTGTTGTCGTGTAAAATCACCCAATCCCAGGCAGCACGCTGTAAGACAACATCAGAACTGGATATGGAGCGGCTGTTAGTGTGTGGTGCCTGGACTGTAACATAGCCAGCTGCAATAATACTGTGTGTGAGTGTACAATGTCAGATTGTTCAGTGAAAGGACAATTCTGTTTCGATTTGTTATATCCCTCAATTGCACATTGTTTCTCTCTCTCTATCCTTCTCTGTGTGAGTTTGAAGCTCTGGGCTCTGCAATAGCATTTGGAATAGCGTCTGGGTTATATCGTGTCACACGTGCCCACAAGTGCAGCTGTGCTCTTGTGGATGTCTTTGAGCTCCACTGACTTCTGAATGTTAAAAGCCCGGTCAGATTTGAAGGTGACTGTCTGTGAGTGTGTGTGTGTGTTAGGACAGACCATTTACCATTTATATTTAGTTAATTGGATTTTGTTGCTTTGAGTACTGGAAGAGAAGAGAGACATAGAAAGATGGAAGGATGGAGAGAGAGAGAGAGAGAGAGAGAGAGAGACAAGGCCATGTATCTGTCTCTGTATTCCTGCCTCCCTACCTCCCCCTTCCTCCTCTCACTCCTGTGTGATCGCCCTCTCTCCATGTGTCTCCTTGTCACAGTTGTCCTGTGTGTTGAGTTTGTCTTTGAGTTTGATTCAATTATCAACCTCACATTCCTCAATTATAAAGGTTGTACACTATTAGCTGTGTGTGTGTGTGTGTGTGTGTGTGTGTGTTGAGGGGCTGTACCTGAAAGGTCACAGGTTTGTTCTCCTCATTGTTATGGGTGTATTTGTGGCTGCGATTTCCAGCCCCGTTTTTTACCACAAAACTTTTCAACTTTTGTGTGTATGGGTGTCTACGCGTGTGCATGTGTGTCTGTGTGTGTGTTTGTGTGTGTGAGGGGGAGGAGAGCAGAAAAGACAACACTGAAATGACAGAGAGAGAAGTGAATGACTGGAGGAGGTCAGGCAGAGGAGTAGGGGAGGAGAGGTCAGGATACGAGGAGAAATGCACGCTAAGTTGATTATTTCTGTCTATAATCGACTGACAGAGTGGCTGTAATTGTTTCCTGTGTGTGTGTGTGTATTTGTGTGCGTTCGACAGAGACATGGGGAGCGTTTTGACAGGCTGTCTGTCACCTTACACCCCTCACTGTTTAGTATGCCTCCATCTCGCTATGTATGTGTGTGTGTGTGTGTCTTTAATCTGTGCCACTTATTCTACTGGCCTGACTAACTGACAGACTAATATTAGGGTGTGCTGAGTGCTTGGGAGTGTGCGTGTTCATGTGTGTGGGGGTGCATGTGTTAGCTATGTATTGATCGAATCCTAAAGTGAACAGGAAAAGATGGAAAGAGAGAGAGAGAGGAGCACAAAGACAGAGAGAGCACTCTATCAGTCAAAATAATTATGTGTGTATGTGTTTGCGTGTTAATGTCTTCTGTTTTTAGTAATAATGTAGCTGTAGTATAGCTAATATATTCTGTGTGATTTTATATTTTGAAAATATAATTTCTTAGTAATAACGTATTTTCCCCCCACTACAAACACTGCCAGTTGTTACACTGGAAACTGCATATTCCCCACTGGAGAGCTTTGATTCAAATGCTTCTTGTCTGGGAAGTTGCAGGCAGTTATTAAAGCTGTTGGCTGACAAGAAAAACAAGACTGTTTCTTTCTCAGGGAAACACAGAAGCTAACCTCTGCACTGATGGATTGTGTTGTCAGACTGAGAGAGATGTTTTACCGCGTTCAACTGAACAAGCTCTAATTAGCCGTAGGAGACACTGTTGAGCATTGAAATGCATGTCCAATGAAAAGAGAAGAAGGATGGGTACGCACAATTCTTATTAGTTCCAGTGGAAGGTTGTCTCATATCCAGCCAGAGCTAGAGTATAAAGAGATGGTGGAGACGTGACTTACTGCAGTAGGCATATTTATGTCCCCTTTTTTTAAGTCCCCTTTTAGTGAACTGACCTTGCATCAATCCTGCCCTGCTAACTCATAAAGAATGTAAAAAAAAATATACTGAAATGAATAGGGGCAGGGTAGCACCTTTAGTCTGTGTTCCTAAATGCGTGTACTTACTTTAACGCCTACCTGCTCCTTAATACTTAATTAAACCTCCCAAATGCTTGTACTTACTGTAAACCCTGGTACCAAATACAGTAACCTCTAACTGATTCTATGTACTGTACAGTACATTATTGTATGTTGCTCTGGGTAAAAATGTCCACTAAATGATTAAATTTTACTGCAATATAAAAGCCAGTGTCTGTCTAGCAACAATATTAGAAGATGATTACAATTTAAAATATTTCATTTAATGTAAGAATGAATAATCATGTAAAATATGTCATCTGTAACATATGCGTGAAATATCACTTTGTTTTGTTCAGTTGAGGTAGCAACAGCGGTTTCCCCCAAGTATCTGTAGAGTGCGTATAGCTATAAAAGATGCCTGGCGGATACACTGGAGTTTTAACTCATTACAATGAGTTAACACTGTTAATTAACAGTTAATCCATTCCCCATATAAATTATACAGTCTAAATTATACAGACGTTAATAAATTATAAAACACTTGATGAATTATACAGTGGTGTATTTCAAAACCTCAACCTTCGAAAGTATAATGAGATCGTAAACGTGATTCAGAGAAATGCTAATAGGCATAAATTAAGGGGAAATTATGTTTTTGTATTTACTTGGCTGCTGATGTCAGCCCCAGGCCAAAGGATGCGGATAGGGTAGTTCTGAAAGTACCACTTTTTACTATAGGCTTCCTGAAGTACCAGTGTGCCTGTGGCTTTATCCCCGAGAGGGAACGCTGAGAATAATCAGGTTTCGCTTTTCAGACAGAGATGGTTTGTAATTTCTTTAGAAGTCTTAAAGTGTTGAAATATACAGCCTTTGTCCTATGCCTGGTGTACCGATGCAGTACCAATGCAGTATAAATAAGGATGATTTTTACAATGGCACTACAACTTCTACAATGCTATTGTATACGGTTTGGTTCTGTGTACAGTAACAACGCAGTAGCCTACATATGGCGTATACATACTTGTACAATAATACTACTATACCAATGCAGTACCGATGCAGTGTGAATGCATGAAGTACAGTACTGTACTACTACTGCACATACTGTATAGCGGCCAGCCTTGGCCAACGGCTTTGCTGGGACAAAACTCTAAATAAAAAGATAAAGTAAATATTGTTTACAACATTCATTGAAAAGCAAGAACACAAATAAAACGCCACGTGGCACAAGAGGGACCTGATTAGAATGTCGGAGGTGTACAGAGTACGAGACACAGTGCAGTTTAAAAACACTGTTGTTCCCCTAATTAAAATAACTCCGCTGATTAATGCAGGGCGCCTTAACGAAGCTTAACGATGTTTCTGTGTAATTAATCCATATTTAATATCAGGCATTTGGCGAGCCTGCTCAACGGACTGAATCCGTGAGAGAGAGAGAGAAATCAGAGCTACAAGAAAGAAAAAAAATGTGTAGGGAGGGAAAGAGTGTCAACACGGACAAGGAAATAATGAGAAAATTATTATAAAACAGAAATGGATTGGTGTTTTAATGTAGTTCTATAATCCATGTTTTAACTGGACTGTAAAAACAGACACATGTTTGAAAGAATTGTTTCATAAGTAGGTAGGAGTCCTCGATATAAAAGAAGGTGCAGCGGTCCAAAAAGTCTGATAGCCAACTTATCCCTTTGGTGTCAAAATCTTTCACATGATTTTAACTGGTCGATGAAAGTGAATGTACTGTAATCTCTGGTTTTGCACTACAAATCCTTTATATATATATCTGCGTTTGACTTGTTCTGGAGGTGCTCTGACCCTGTGAAGCAAAAACATGCAGGGAAAAGCAGGACTCCCTGTGGTACCCAAACTCAAACCCGGCTCATCGGTCATGTAATCCAACATCTGTAGTGGCTTTAAAGGCCCAATCCATTGCTTCTTCACCAGAGTGGTTATGTCCAGTAATACACTGCCAACAGTCACATTTAGCCAGTCTCGCTTACCATGCATCTCCAGTTTTCAGTCCCTGCCCCATATCCCATACAGATTGCTAGCTACCAGTGCTACCAGAGTGCGCCTCTTTAACCATCCTGCAAAAGCTTAGCACGCCAAAACGCTGTAGTTTTGTTTATGAGGAACATAAGGAGAGAAGGAAATGACACATCACAATAAAAGATAGAGAGAGGAAATGTTTGGTCAATTGTGCTACCCTCTCTCTCTCCCTCCCTGTCTTGCTCCACCGCTAGGAGAGAGATTAATATAGCCAGAAATCTCTCTGTCTGGAGAAGAGAGGAGGATAAATTGAGAAAGGGTAAGGAGAGAAAGAGAGGGGGAGGAAAGGTTCTCAGAGGTCACCTAAGGCAGTGACAGACGAGGAGAGATAGAGGGACCAAAAGAGAGTTAGGTGGACAGAGAGAGGCCGACAAGAGGAAATGGGAGAGTTTAAGATGGAAGTATGAGCAAACATCATAATATTTTTTTGGCACTTGAATTTCTCCTCTACACACACACCCACACAAACACAAACACACACACACACATACAAGCCTGTGCCTATAAGAAGTAAATACACACAAGCAACTGTGCAAACATTCAAACACACAACAACAAACAAGATCACGTCTGTCTGTCTCTCTTGTTTGTCACGACACATAATCCTCATCAGGAAGTAGCCCCTGATTGGACAGACTGAAGTGTGTATGTGTAATGTTGGATTCAATTGGAATCTGATTAATGCAAAATTGAATGTGCCAATATCACCATGAAGACTCTTCCCGTATCCACCTTATTTTTGAATGCGGAAGTAGAACGTTGGATATGTATGAACTACATTAGATACCATATCGTATATATTATAGTATTTATTATTACATATAATACACGCCAACAACATGTCTGTCTGAGGTAGTAATTTAGAATGTGGGGGCAGGATAGTCTAGTGTTGGACTCCTAGCAGGAAGGTCGTGGGTTAGAGTCCCAAAGTTGGCCTACCTGTAAGCATCCTTGAGCAAGATGCCTAACCCCTATCTGTGCTATGTAATTGTAAGTCGCTTTGGATAAAAGCGTCTGCTAAATGACCTAATTGTAGAACGTTAATCAACATGTTTTCCCCTAACCGTAAACACAATAAACAACATCCACTGTTATGTTTGAACAGAAGGTGGATGCAGACAGGCAGATCGCAGGGCTGCATGGTGGTCACCCAGAACAGCAGGCGAGGTGTACAGTTTATAAGTGTTGAGAAGCAGGTAGGATGAGGAGAGAGAGAATTTATAGATGAGGAGCATAGCCTAATTTAGCAAACTCCGCCTCTGCGATTTGCTCCGCTTTACCAGTCTGGGAACTCTCAATTGAAAACTGCTTGTCATTTGGGGAGAGAACCACCAGCATCCAGGTGGATAGTTCCTGAAAATCATCCCCACATGGATCTTGCTTGGTTGAAGGTGGTCCACTTGCCTGCTAATGATTTGATTTGATTGACACCTACTGGCACCTGCCGGCTGACAAGACTGACATGCAGAGCGAAGAAAATCACAGGCAGAGGCACTATCAGGATTGTTTATTAGGAGAAGAGAAGACGAGAGAGGTACAGTAGAAAAAATGAGTAGAGGAGGTGTCGAGAGTACCAGGGCAGCATCACTACTGCAATACTACCCGTGTTTGTGAGTGGGTGGGTGCGTGCGTATGTGCACGTCAAAGCCCTTGTCTTATTCCTCTTGAGGTCCTATTAACCTTTCCTTAACACACACACAGACACACACGCACACACACATGTGCACACACACTTCAGCACTGTGACACATTCTCTCTGGCTGTGGGGATTTAAGCGCTGGTTAATTGGTTGGTTGAGGCTAATTTGCTGTTGAAAGTTAATGCCACCGTCACACATGGATCCCTGTGGACACACACACACACACATACACGCACGCACGCATATTAGACAGGCTCTGAGAGCGCGAGAGATAGATGGAGAAAGAGGCTCTAGTACAAAGTAAAAAAGGAAAGGAAGTGTAATTTTACTGGGTGAATCATATTGAAATTTCTGCAGAAGATTAGACAGAGACAGACAGACAGACAGGCAGACAAGCAGGCCGAAAGATCAGAGCCAAGCCTCCACAAAGAAATAGGAACATTTCCGGAAATCTTCCTTAAAGGCTCTAATGTGAACAAAGCGTAAAATTCCTGGATTGAGGTGTTGTAGCCACAGATTGGATTTTAAACCATCGGAAAAATACACATCAGTAACAAATTACCAAGATGTACTAAAACACAATACTCAGGACCTTAAACTTAAATTCTGCAGAATAGCGGCTTATATTCTATATTATTATATATAAGAGAGAGAGAGAGAGAGAGTGAGAGGGGGGCAGGGAATATATTTTACAGAACAAAGATATTTGCCAATTGCCAGTTTGTAGTACGTATCCTCAGGGTGGACTGAGGCAAGCTGCCACCAGGCCAGTCTAGGTCCAGTCAGCCCCAAAACCCTAGATCGTATTCCTCTTGGTCTTCCAGGTGGAGAGTTTAACCTTGTGATACAGCATTAATAACAATGCGAGCATGTTTCCTTATCTGTAGTAGTGAGGTGTGCGGCATACTCATCTGTAATACGTTGTGTTGCGAGTCTGCCTGCGCAACGAGAAACAAGGAAGTGGATTACTCGCAAACCTTGCCACCTTGAGTTATAGAAAGTTACAAAAGGACATCCATAGACAGCAGAGATCCGTCAGACTCTAAACTGAACGACTTGATTCGATTTTGGCCAGCAACAAACGGCACAAATACATATGGCCACAACAGTTGAGCACCTGCTGTCCGACTGTTGTGTTCCGTATTTGGCTTCATGTGCTGTAGCGTGTACCCCCTCATCAAGATAAATTATCGTACAACCTTCCAAAAACAGTTGATGTCACATGATTGATTACTTTAATTATGAGCTCCCCAATCTGGCGCAGAGCATGTACAGACACACCTCAAGTCACGGTGAGTGTACTGACTGGCAGCGCCATATATGCCTTGCCAATTAGTACCTCTCACAGACAGCTTCTTCTAAAGTTTACCATGAGCATTTGGCCCTAAACCACCCTGACAGTTGTAGTGTATCGACTTCTATATCCTGATATGAATGTGTCTCTAAATTAGTATTGAATAATTTTATGACTTATGAATTTTCATAATTAATAAACATCAGAGTCTTTAAGGCACAGGGAGCCTTCTTACAGCTGTGGTTGATCATAAATGTAAGATAATTACACTATATTTGATAGTATTGAATTTAGATATTTATTCATCTGTCAAAAATCTTGATCAGTCTAATTTATTCTGAATGGTGAGACTTGACACAGAGAAGTGATTAGTTGTCTGGTACATGAGAAATAATGCTTTATACAATAACAATTTTAGTTGACAGACACAAACAAACGCATACTAAAATCTACATATATATATATATATATTTAGATGGGTAACACACAGTAACACGTCAACACGTGATCAGATTTGGTTTCAATAAACCAAACATCTCAAATGAGGGTTCAGAACCATTACACAATTTTCTTTCTGTAGAACCTAAACATGACATGCTTAAGATGTGTCCGTCTGTTTAATTTAGTAATAATGTATTTATATTGAAGTGGGCGTCACTTTAAACACGTAATTTCAAATCCATGGTCCTGAGGATAAAGTCACAACATTTCTTGCTGTCTAGATCGATAATCTATCTTGCATCATTCTGATTTTCATCCAAATAATGGTTTTCACTGTCTTGTGGCTGTAAGGAAACACATTGAATGGCTCCTTATCAGACTGAGAGGTCATGGGGTGTTGGGTTGCCGTGGCAACCTCTGGTCTGTTCTTTCTGGGTGTAGGGTTACGTTTGCTGAAATGTAAACCACAGTTAGTGTTTATAGGCACAAAGGGGGTTGTCACCCCTCCTCCTTCAGAGGGCAGGCTGCACATAGTACACAGTGTCTGAGAAAGCATGATCACATTCTTCATCACCCAAAGACACACACACAAACACACACACACAGAAAACAGAATTATGTTTATGTAGGCTATTACAGCACAGCGTCAGTGTTCTAACGAGCCACTTCACACATAAACACAAATACATATGGCCACCAAACACATACACACACATGTGCTCACACACACATACAGAAACTACTTATCCTTACTTTAGCTACTGTATTACAAAACTAACATTATCAAAAACATTTGTGCGGCATTGCTCCATTCATAACCACACACACAAATCATGCCAATTCATAACAATAGCGGAGACACAGGATCAGCAAACTAATTTACACCAAATGCATACAGTCCAAGGGGGGGTAGGGTTGAACGAAATAGATCTTAAGTGAAACACATACTTGCTGCTAAATGACCAATTTATTTCACCTTTTGTGTATATAGGCAGTAACTATACAGTGTTTGGAGACAACATTTTCTTAGACCCATGGCCCATGCACACTATATGGAAATACCCTGCCCAAAATGAGAGGGTTTAAAAAACAACTATATAGTATATAGTATATAATCGAATATTGAAACTATATTTGACACACTATTACTGTAACAAACCATAGTGGTCTCAGTCGGGCTCTGTCTATTATGAAAAAAGGGTGGAAAAAGGGAAAACTGTGATTTTAACTCTAAACACAATATATTAGAAAGTTCAAGACTATAGATTTAACCACAGAGTTGAGGTTATTCACTACATAGGAGTAAGAGCTGTGTTTACAGCTCCAAATACCTATGATGTAGTGCTGATTTAATTATCCACAACATGCTGTTTTGGTACGATATTAGTCCCATCAATAACAGCAGCAGCAACGATATCGCTGGTATTCTGCAAGCCTCCAAACAAAATGCCACGATGAAATTAAAAAGCATGGGTCAGATATGCAAACAACATGCTGATGATATGCAAATGAGGCCTGTCGCTATTGGAGCGTTGGTCTCTGACCGTCCTGTCTGACTATTGTTTCACTAACGAGACATGGGGCTAACGAGCTAACGAGTAGACAGGAGGTAATTGAATTTTTGAAAGCTGAATGTCACATTATCAATTATGAGAGAAAATGGGAGGGGGGGGGGCAGATAATGCCTAGGGAAAGAGCACTATAGGAAAAGTTTAAAGGTGCTGTAAGTAGGATTTAAGAGCTATATATTTAGTGTCATTTCTTAGAAATGCCATATCTGCTCTGGTTTATATCCACTGCCTCTATATAATTTGATTTAGATTTTGACACAGCCCGAAAGAATTCTGACCAATCAGGGCCTCTTTTCCTCAGTTGGTCAAGCGAATCTACCATGCCTGTCAATCACATGAATGTGCGCACTCAGCTACAACAGGTTTGTCAATGGTGCTTCGCAATTGCAGACCAACTGGGTCCAGAGGGAAGGAGCCGAGGAGGAGGGGTGAATTTTTGGGTTGTTGATTGTCAAAATCTGCCTCTCTTTCATTCTTTTTTAGCCAGCTCTTGTTGCAGTTCTCAAATCCAAACCTACAGCAGCTTCAATATGAAGTTGAAGAATAACGAGAAAATTTGAAATTCATTTAGTGATCACTTCTATAACTGTTTTAAGGTTGGTGTGTCTCAATTTTCATGAAATTTGGAATAAACAATTAAAGGCTTTTTATCTGCCTCGGTATAATTAAGATACAGTTTAGTGTGTGTGCCCAAGAGGGCCAAGCAAATTAATGTCTCCTCTTATTTCAAGATGTTTCTGAAAAGCTAATTTCACTTAACAGTTTACTAGAAAGTGTCGGGGTCAGATGTACTAACATGTTAGTACCCGTTTTAGGGGTAATTTCATCGCAACGTGCACCTAAATTTTGGTAGGGACATCTTTCTCTGGTACTGCCAATACCCTTTTATGGTTCGCTATATTTGTTAAATTAGCAAGACTAGTTTCACAACATGTGTTGTTGTTATTTTAAAGTTTATTCGCTTAAACTGAAATTATATTGGTAGTTGTATTTTACTGTACCTCGGTCAGAACACGCCTTTCATCAGCGGCTCAGTCATTATGACGGTAAATGTATACTTTGAGAGAATTTGCTTTGGATCTTTTATATAAGGAAAGTGCATTTCACCTATAGAAATTATTTGTAGGGACAATTTAATGGTCCCTTAATATTGGTAGAGACATGTCCCTACCGTCCCTACCATCCCTACACCCACCTACGCCTATGGACACAGGCCAAGAAGACGTGCTGAGAAGTCATCAAATCAGAGATGAAATCGATCCTCCGACTCCACGAGCTGGGCGCCGCAAGTGAATTAACAGCGCTTTCACCCCCACATCCACGGCTGAAGTGCCCTTGAGCAAGGCACTGAACCCCGCTTACAGCTCCCCGGGCGCCTTTACAGCTGCTGCCCACTGCTCCCTGCCAGCTGTCTATTCACTGTGGGCTGTGTGTGTGTGTGTGTGTTCACTTGGTGGGTGATGAGTTAAATGCAGAGATACATTTTGTGTTCGCCTCACTGTGTGTGTGTGTCTATGGCAACTGTGGGTATTATGTTATGTTGTAACTTACGGTTAGAGGGTGGTCTGGCCGAGTCACTGTGAGTGTCTTTCTCTCTTGTGTTTTTTCATGACCAATACCATTCAATTATATGTTTTTTGTAATGATCTCATATCTGCTATGCTGGTTTTGCACATTTTGATTTTGACACGAGACCCATTAATTTGAAATATTCTAATGACACTATAAGCTGCATGTCAGCACCACATAAGCGTAGTGTATGCTATCCATCTAATCCACACCAAAAGCAACTCTGTTTTATAACCAAGCAAAGCAGCTCTCATTTACATCAAGAAAACCACAGATAGCCTATCTATGACAAAAGCTATATTTTGTATACTATATATACTGTGTATATACTGTGTGTGTGTGTTTTAGTATCAGTTATGGGTAACGGAACAGTTTTGTGAGGTGGGCAACGAAACGCTTCAGAAAAACTTTCAGTATGGATCAACCTTCAGTCTCTCTCTCTCTCTCACTCTCTCTCTCACACACACTCTTTGTCTCACTGGTTTCAAATGTTTCTATTCCCTGGTTCGCTGGTTTGCATGGCTACTGTCCTTGCTAGCTACCAGCAAGGGCAATGTGTGTGCGTGTGTGAGCGTATGTGTAAACTAATATGTGTGCTGTTTTGTACGTAATGCGTGTTTGACCTGCCGTAACTCTCTGTCTCCAGGCAGTGTGTGTAACGCTGAATACAGTAGGCACCTGGACCAGGGGGTGCGTGTGTGTTGTGTATGAGCATGCTTGTTTGTTTCAGGATCTAAGGGCATTGCTCACAATGTCAGACACACACACACAAATCCTTCCTGTCAGGTGTGTGTGTGCGTGTGTTTATGTGTATGTGTGTGTGTGTGTTCAGGGTTGTTAACGTGTTAACAAGCAATGGATCAGGCCAGACTGGGCGTTGAAATGCTTCTCTTTGTGAATGCTAATGTGTGTGTGTGTGTGTGTGTGTGTGTGTGTGTGTGTATACCTGAGCTCATCTCACACAAACACACACACACACACACACACACACACAGATGAAGGTTGTGTATAGGTCAGGTCTGTTTAATAAGTATCAATTATACAAATTATTAAATCCTTCTTAATGCCAGAGATATTTTTATACCCATGTTCCCCGATAGTACCCTGGATGTGTGTGTGTGTGTGTG
>JAOEHI010048597.1:0-51632 GCA_025447815.1 Percopsis transmontana | reverse complement strand
GATGATGGCCACGCTGGGTGGGGAGGGTTCCTGAGAAAATTGGATGTGTGTCACCACAAGGTTGTCTGGAGGACAGCTACTGTGCGTGGTAGCTGCCCCCCCCCCCCCACACACACACACACACACACACACACACCCACACCCCTACACATGCATACAGTACACGCACACACAAACAAACACGCATGCACCCATATAGGTCAGGTCACTCAATGCCTCCTCACGCTGTCAAACAAAAACATAGATGGAGTTCCACGCCATGCATGCGAGTACGTAGAAACACAGTAATGTGTACTCGTGCAAACAAACAAGCACTACATAATTGTTCGCCCGTTTGTTCACTCACCTACACACACATTCACACACAATCGTGCACGACAAACATGAATACACGCACTTACATGCGACAGCCATGCTCATTAATTATCAGTAGTAAAGGCAAACACACACATACACGGGATGAAAGTTCACCTCATGCCAAGGGCAAAATAGCTCTCCTCCTTAGCAATGTGTGCCAGCCTGTTGATTCTGAGGGAGATAATTGCTTGGGTGATCGCCCGCAATATTTTCTTTGAACTGTCCCCAGCAATTTGATAAAGTGCTAAATATTGTATAGCCTGTATACTTAAACACGCAGGAACATTACTTCACACCTTGCTTTTGTCATAACCCGTTATTATGAAGTGCCTCTGTTCTTTCGGGAGCAGGCAGCCCTCTTTCCCCCCCCATATAGGGTTCAGAAAGTTAGGCCCATTTAAAGTCAACCATCAATTTCGAGTATAAATTTAGTGCAAACAGAGATGTACATTCTTGTCCCATATGCAGGTAGTCATTACATTGCCCTCCTTTGAGCATTAAACACATACAGTAACTGCTTTATAGTGGAGTCAGTGTCAGGTTATGGGCCAGGAAGAATGAACAGAAGGCCGCAGATTTACTGCATATGTTATGCATGCTAGGATGCACATAGGAGTGCCCCCTAGTGGTACGGCAAATAACTTCGGAGATTGTGTCATATAAATTATACACAGATCAGCCATAACATTATGACCATTATGACAGGTGAAGTGAATAACACTGATAATCTCATTATCATGGCACCTGTCAGTGGGTGGGATATATTAGGCAGCAAGCACATTTTTTCCTGTTAGAAACAGGAAAAATGGGCAGGCGTAAAGAATTGAGCGACCATCAAATTTTGATGGCTAGATGACTGGGTCAGAGCTTCTCCAAACTGCAGCTCTTGTGGGGTGTTCTCAGTCAGCAGTCGTCAGTACCTATAAAAAGTGGTCCAAGGAAGGAAAAGCATTGAACCGGCAACAGGCTCATTGAAGCACGTGCGGTGCGAATCTAACAGATGAGCTACTGTAGCTCAAATTGCTATAAATGTTATTAATGCTGGTTCTGATAAAAAGGTGTCAGAGCTCACAGTGCATTGCAGTTTGCTGCTGACTCCTGTCCATTGCCGAAAGCGCCTACAATGAGCATCAGAACTGGACCACGGAGCAATGGCAGAAGGTAGCCTGGCCTGATGAATCACGTTTTCTTTTACATCACGTGGATGGACGGGTGCGTGTGCGTTGCTTACCTGGGTAACCCATGGCACCAGGATGCACTATGGAAAGAAGGCAAGCCGGCGGAGGCAGTGTGATGCTTTGGGCAATGTTCTGCTGGGAAACCTTGGGTCCTGCCATTCATATTACTTTGACACGTACAACCTACCTAAGCACTGTTGCAGATCATGTACACCCTTTCATGAAAAAAGTATTCCCTGATGACATTGGCCTCTTTCAGCAGGATATAATGCACCCTGCCACAAAGCAAAAATGGTTCAGGAATGGTTTGAGGAACACAATAACGAGTTCAAGGTGTTGACTTGGCCTCCAAATTCCCCAGATATCAATCCAATTGAGCATCTGTGGGATGTGCTGGACAAACATGTCCGATCCATGGAGGCCTCACCTCACCCACAACTTACAGGACTTAAAGGATCTGCTGTCTGCCACTAACGTCTTAGTGGCAGATGCCTTCACACATCTCACCTTCAGAGGTCTAGTGGAGTCCATGTCTCGACGGGTCAGGGCTGTTTTGCCGCCAAAAGTGGGACCTACACAATATTAGGCAGGTGGTCATAACGTTATGGCTGATCGCAGTATATCGTATGTATGTGTCAAGGAATTGCGGGAGTAATCCAAACCTATAATAGTATTTACAAACTAGGGTCTCTTTGTAAGCACAAGACATCCGATTATGGGATGTACTGTATATTACGCGACCGAGTAAGAATACAATGTGCGGAGAAGTCAGTTTATAAGCACAAACATAATTGTCTATTAGTTCAAATCCTTCCAGAGGATCCTTCAGAGAACTCACAAGCTCATGACTCCAGTTTACAGTATGTGCCTATCCACTTAACCTCTGGGAGAGAATTCTCCCTCACGTAACCCGGCAGTTTTCCCCTGACACTCTATATTGATCCGGTCTGACAGGTATGATTTGTGAAAGAAGAGAGAAGTAAATCACCCGGGAGACTAGTTATTAAGGTACTGGAAACATATAATTGTTTTTAAGTGCCTCTGGAAAACTGTACGTGTAAGTTTACGTGTGTGTATGTGTGTGTGTGCGTGCGTGTGTGTGTGAACACCCAATTCTTTCTGGGACGTTTGCCAGACTGAGACGAAATCCTCCCTCCCAGCAACAAACAACTTAAGCCACAAATCTCCCATAAACAAATTAGGTTCTCGTTAGAACAAATATAATATTTCACAGTTCGCTCATGATATTTTAGTTGTGATACACCACCCTTTTGGGCAATATACCAGGGTGACCAAGGCTGCAAATAGAAACTGAGGTCAAACTGGGGAAAGTACAGTAGATTTTATGTTAAAAAAGAGGCATGGCCCAGAGACCAAATGTTTTACCTGTTTTATACTATAAGTAGCATCTATGTTGATTCTTTCTGAGTTGTAAAGATTTATCATCAGGGTCTTTACAGAGTCCTCAGTTTACAGTCCACAAGGGCACATAATTTTCTAATATGTAGCCTGTAATAGGCCGCCTGGCAATTTTTACTGAATTTGCACTATTTTGCTGATCCTTAGAGCAATACAGCTATTTGGTAGGTAGTTAACAATACACAGCAGCAAAGTAGATATTTAGAAATCTGCGTAAAAAATTTATATTATCTTTTGAAATAACAGCAATATCTGGCTGCAATGTGAGCCATTAGAAACTCGTGAGACTCATGGGTCTCTTCTACATATCTGACATCTGACTGTAGACTCCTAATTTGTACATTCTCATGAATAACCTCTATTAAGTGCAACCTCTACTGACCTGAATTTTAAGTCAGAAAGAACCTATCTGTCTGCTTGGACAGTGCAGCACTGTCACCAGTGTCTAAGGAAGGGAGGGATGGAACTATTTTATCTCTTGAAAATAGTCGTAAAGAGGAAAGCGTGACACTGAATAAACAAATCAGCTTCCCTGCCAAAACCAGGAAGAGCGACTTCAAAGTCGGTCGTAATGGTTTAAAAGGCCAGCCGTTGTAAAACTATTGGCTAACTGACTCACAGAGAGGCTGGAGGCTGGACTAATGGACTGAGAGACTTGTTCACTGCCCCACTACCAGACAGGCAATCCCGTCAACCGTATAACCGGCTGGTTTGCTGACTCACTCTGAATTTTTGATTGGTTGCCAGACCCGGTAACTGAGTTTCTGACTATGTGAATCAAGTGCATGTAAGTATATACGCCAGCTTGGCTGTAGACCGGCTAACACTGTGGATGTCTGACTACTTGTGGAGACGCCTAATGTGGCAGATTTATCCCCTGACACCACAGTGGAGGTGGACTCTCTTCATAATATGATCCTTCCTGCCCCTTTGGTGTGTGTGTGTGTGTGTGTGTGTGTGTGTCAGAGGCCAGGGCAGACTTTAAACAGCAGGTTTAATGAGGGAAAGACGCCAGTAACAGTGGGACCAGCAACAGAACTTGGCGGCACACACACACATACATACACACACACACACACACACACACTTGCACTTACTTGAAAACACCCACGCCATCCCTTCCCACATATACACACAGAATACACACACCGTGCACAGATTCTGAAACACACAGTTGACAGTTGTGGTAAAAAAAACTGTACATATGTATGTCTAGTCAAAAATGTGAACAAAAACACTCTCCAATTCACACACACACACACACGACCAGATCCGGGCTTGGCCCATGTGGAGCCAGGATTGGCACTGGGGTCCTTTGCAGTGACCCCTTCTCTGCCTGCAGGGTTAAAGGTTAGAAACCCCTGCAAGCGCCCTTTGAAAACAGGCCGACAGGGGCCTGTTGCCTGACTGATAGGCCGCCTGGCAATTACCAAGAACGCAAGCTAACCTTCGCTACCCTCTCCTTACTGACACTGGGGAGGGACAAGGAGGAACAGGGGGGAAATGATGATGGTGAGCGATGACAGACACAGACTTTATGAATCAAATGAATCTACTAATGGACTCCTACTACACTCACTGACTTCTATGAGATAAATCAATAATAAAAAGAATTATACTTCATGTCTGCTCTTCTAAATACCTGTCTACCATTTGTTATGTTGGCACTAAATATGAGCCAGTTCGCTATTGAATTGCTGTTGATCAAAAGGATTAAGTTTCACATTAATAACAATATTTTTGTGCGTTAAGCAGTTAGCCGATTTAGATCATAACAGTTAGCAGACGAAATTTATAATTTGTCGTTTTGGCATCGCATTTAGCACCGCAGACAAGTGCTACTTTGTCTGCAAACTATGTATATACTTAATAGTATCTAAGGCAAAAAAGATTAATATAATAATTTAAGTATATGCACTACCGGTCAATAGTTTTAGAACACCTCTATGTTTACAGTTTTTCATGATTTGAAGCCTACTGTCTCCAGGAAGTTTTTTTGTGTCATTATCTTGCTGTAGGATGAACCCCTGATATAGGCATATACCAGAGGCTATTGCATGGCGCTGAAAAATGCTGGGATAGCAGTTTTGGTTCAGGGTGCCACTCACTCTGTGCAAGTTGCCGACTTTGGATCCAGCAAAAGAGCCCCAGACCATAAAGCTTCCTCCCCCATGTTTAACAGTTGGTGTTGGTGAACACAGAGGAATCATGCTTTACCCTACTTACGGTGTACAAAAACCTGTGTGATGAACTGAAGATTTCACATTGTGATTCATCGGTCCACAGGGCCTTCTTCCAGCCCTCAGTAGTACACTGGCGGTGCTTCATTATTTCATCATCTCCTCATCACCGCGCTCTCCCAGCCTATATAGCTGGAGAGCGGGTGATGAGGAAATGTCGTTTACTGTTAGTTTGCTCGTCACACGTCACTCTGTGTTTGTTCTCTGTTTTTTGGATTCAATTACGCTTTGAGCGTTTATTGAACTGTTTTCCCGTCCTCTGCGTGAGCGCTGTTTTCTGCACTTGCACTCACCTTGTTCGCACTGTGACAATACTGTATATGTCCGTAGTCTTGCCCTGTACATTTTGTGCTCATGTTCTTCCACTATGTATTAAAGTTTGTTTTATAACATGCAAAATATGAATACTTTTTACTTTTCTACAGTATATATATATATATATATATATATTTATTGTAATATGTGAATATTTTATATCCTATGTGAATTCGGTGAACACATTATTTCAGCTGCTGTGGAGGGCAGTATCAAATTCTTCTGTTCTGATTATGTGTGTTGTGGTGTTTGTTATTGGGTGTTTGCAAGTAAGTGCAAGTGTGTGTGTGTGTGTGTGTGTGTGTGTGTGTGCATGTGTGTGTGTGCCGCCAAGTCTTTAGTCTGAGTTAAAAACATGTCAACATGAGTGTTGACAGCGTGTTGGGTTTGTGATGTAGAGAGCAGCGGCCATATATCTTTACTAGGAGACAATGGGAGGCTGTTAGTCTTCTCCTATATTTTCCTCTGTGCCTCTGTCCACCTCCTATAAACCTTCTCCTTTCAAGTTGGCCTGCCTTCAGATGTCTATATGTTGACTGGTAATACTATTCTGGAAGAGGAGCGATCAACTCCAGATGGACAGACAAGAGCCGACAGAGAGAGAGAGAGATAGTTAGGCATGACAATCACTGTAAGTGTGTCAATTAGTCAAGTGCTCTCCAATAGGTAATTTGAACTCTCAGCTGGCAATCAAACAAGACCGGAACTAATAAAATTGTAATTCTCTTTATAATTAATTATTTAAAAATCTTGAAGTCATCTCACTGCCCCCCTAAAAGCATCTTGCGACCGCTCAGGGGGGTCCTGACCCACTGCTTGAATTTTAACAAGCCTTTATGCCTTCTAGTTGTTCTCCAATCAGTCATGTTTGTTTTGCACTAGACGTCTATGGATTGGAATGACATACAGACAGCAACCAGCTACAAACAACCAAATAGTGCCTCAGCAGCACTTAACCTACCAACGCCTTGTTTGTGTGTACCCTCGCGGCTGTGTTTTAGCTGCAATGATGGGACCGTCTGCCTGCTTTAACTGGAGTGGCTGAAGTGGGTGACAGTGTTTGGTTCAAGACTAATGGCTGTCATTATGGTGAATTACTACTCTACCCAAACACAACTGGTTCTCTCGCCACACATCTCTCTCTCTCTCTCTCTCTCTCTCTCTCTCTCTATCTTGCAATCTCCTCCATCTCTCCTTTTTGGCACTGAAGCCTTCTTACAATCAATTAGGCTGATTACAAGCGCTATCTCAACAACTTCAAAGCAGAGCAATTACAGCAGGTCAGACCAACTGTCTCTCCAACTAACCACCCTGTTTGTTCCAACTAAAGAGGCCCGCGAGACGGCCTCCGTTTACATAGGTGAGGTGCTGAACTCTGCGGCTTAAGTAAGAGCAAATGAAAGGGAATTCTGCAGGCCAGTTTTAAGGTTAAGTGGATTTCACCATTCCTGTGTTTCTCATCCGATGCAAATCAAGGAGTCCAACGATAACCACTGAGAGAGAGTGGGCAAGATGATGAGATATACAAAGCTAAAGAAAGAGAGAGAGAGAGAGAGAGAGAGAGACACTAAGTCTAGACAGTGTATTTAGGGCTCCTCCCCGATAGCTTTGTTCTGCACCATGTCCACAGGTGATTACCTCAACAAGCGGGGCTTACAGCGTCCTGGGAGCCATGCCTGAGAGGAAAATAAAGGAAACAAGCCTGAATGAATGAAAGCGGATGTGCGCACACACACACACATACACACACACACACACCCCTAAGCGCATCAACGCATGACAGCACACCGGGCACTCGTGTGTGTGTGTGTGTACGGACAACATCTCTGCCCAAAATAGCAACAGCAGTGCTCGACGCCGCGATAGCGGGGCGGATATTGTCAATAAACGTAATGAGCTTTTAACGCTGCGAGGGCGTATTCCGATGCCTCGATAAAAGAAAAACACGGGATGCAAATACACTCTGTGATATGCCGGCTGTAGCATCAGAGCTAACATTTGCATGGCGTCGATTTGAACTGTCTGAACGTTCAGTGTGACGTCATAAAACAGTGGGAAAAGGTGGTGGTGGTGGTGGGGGGGGGGGCGGGTAGTTTAGACTGGAATTAATGTGCATAAGTTTATGATATGGTGCTCATGGTGTGCGTCTGTGTGTATGTTGGTGTGTGTGTGTGTGTGTGCGTGTGTGTGAGTGTACACGCATCTGTAAAAATATTTATTTGCATAATTGATAGGTGACTTTGAGTTACCCAACTGCATGCCTGACTTCTCTTTCATCCTGTTGACACAACATCACAGTAATGAGGCTGTACATCTAAAATTAACACAGCTTAATCCCACAAGGCACTGCTGTCAGTCACAGCAGTGTGACAATAACCACGCCAACATATTTTCTCTCGGTTTGCAACAGAGAGAGTCAATAGGCGAAAAATGTCAAAATACATACACAGACTCTCTCACTCTTTCTCTCTCTCTCTCTCTCTCTCTCTCTCTCTCTCTCTCTCTTTCTCCCTCTGAAACACACACGATAAAAACACACACAATTAATTCACAGGTAATTTACAAAGCATGGGGCCAATTGTTTTGTCTGAACTGAAATCCAATCTTCTGATTTCAGAGATAAGTCTATTCCTGCGAACACATACTTATCAAATTAACTGTCACTCAATCGATCAATACATCACCCAAGTTACTTAAAAATGATCCCTGTTTGTGGTGCAATGAGGGTTGATGTTCACAATAATTATGCTATTTTTGGACCACATATTAATATGGATTATTAATATTATGTTGTATAGGTTATTTGTGCCCAAGCAGATCAGGGAAATGAAAGTAGGGAACGTGAATGAACAGAATATACATTTCTCCTTGACATGCGACTGTGTCCTTTAAACAAAGCATTTAATTTTATGGTCATGCGTGGCAACGTATGGTTTGAAAACCTTGCGTGTAGGGTAAATGCCCCATATGTATAGATGGTATATGTTTTCCCTGGAATAGCAGTACACCCCCCTAGCACAAACAAACACACACACACACACACACACACAGTAGTTCTGTTTTGTCAGCCAACATTTAGAAGATTAACCTTGATATTGCCATGGGCTATCACTACTTCCTCCCCTCCCTTCCCCCCTCCCTTTTGCACAAAATACTTGCGCAACAAGTGGCGCCGCTGCAGAGCCCCCTGGGTATTAGGGGGGCTGTGTGGTGTCCCAGGGAGCAGTAATTACTCCATCGCCCCGGTGATTTAAGGGTCCGGGGAAACTTGCTGACCCACGCATGGCACTTAAAAGTCCACATTACACCGGCACCCTACGCATGTATACGCTTGTTCATCGGTGTCACACAATTTATTTACACTGACGCCTTTAAATCAGAGGCTTTCAGGGCCGCTTTCACGGAGTGTGTACATATAGTAGGAATTCACATATATGGATAACCATGTCCATCGAACAAACTATAAGGTTTCTGCAACAAGTAGGCCTACGTATTTTCCAGTTTTCAGCAAATCTATGTAGAAAACAGTTCACCATGTTGCGGCAATGTTGCGGCAATGCTTAGTTATCTCAGAAAACTCAAACAAAATTATGACTTGGATGGACTTGGAAGGTCAGACTTTTCCTAGTGTGAACCTTAGTGGAATGCAGCATTACAAAACACACCATATACACACTTTGCTTTAGACAATGACTTTTATGCACAGGAGGATATTTAGAATTAATTCAGGACCATAAGCCCATTACGGCCATGGTAAAGCACCTGTGTGCTAATGCTAATGCTAATTCTAATACTAGCTGGAGCATTAGAATTAAGATATTCCAGTTGGAATGGAAAGAGCATCTAGCTACTATGTTGTTCTCTAGGGATTCTAGGGACCACAAAAAAAATCCAAAAATTATAAAAAAGGCTTATTTACACAAATAAAGTGAAAGTAGCAAAATATTAGTGAGAAACAAACAAAAGACCATGCAGGGACAGAAAGAGAGAGATTGGTTTTAAAGAAAGGTAATTTGTACATAGAAAACAAGTAGAAAGTCAGGCTACAGAAGCTGTCTTTCATTTAAGTTTTTCTCAGACTTAGCAATTCGGATAGACCTATTTATAAATCCTCTCTTCCTCCTAAGGTTACGTGACTAGCAGCATTGTAGGAAGAATCTGTGGTTGCCGCCATAATCCCTGCAATTAAGTCTAGGTGTGGCTCCATTAGCACTGCAGGCTTCAACACATAGACACATAATGACCAGGAGATAATATAATTGTGTCTTAATCTAAAGTTTCTTGGTGCATGACAGATTTTAGATTTAGGCTACAAAACAGCATCCTCAAAAATTAAAAAATGTGACAGTGTTTAGACGATTTGCTGGCAGTGCTTGCTTAATGGATTCCTTTCTTTTTGCTATTAGCTATAAATATCCTGGCTTTGTATGGCAGAGTAATTACAGTATTCATTTTAGTTAAAAAAAAATTGTTAATTATATGATAATTTGTTGATCTCGAAAAGTTTTTTTTTACTTGTCGTCCTCCACTTGGTGGTGAGCGACATTTAGTTTCACAAAAAAAACAAAAAATCCAAAATACTAACAAAGTAAATAGGCTATAATAAATATATTGCATATCTTTATATATTAAAAAGGTAAAAAAATATCCATTGTACAGCAACAGCATGTTTGAAGAAGTACCATTGTCCCACCGTATAGCAAGTTGAGACCCTTACACCCTACATTATACACACCTGACATCTGTCTGAGCAACCCGGAGGGCTTTGACCTACAATCATGTCTCTAAGTGCTTTCTATTGTCTTCAGTGAGATTTGTTCAAAGAGCGTATCTTCCAACATGACAATATGCCCTAACACATTGCTGTGCAACCTCAACACACCAGAAAGAATAGGGCTCTAAGATGGTTGTCACATGGATTTACAAAAAAAAGGTAAACTAACCCTTCAGCCGTATGTTAGCAAGAACTGAGCTTGAAGTACGTGGCTGTTAAATGCTTCGCGTCAACTGTCACAGAAAACTTTTAGTTGCATAATATGTCATTCTAAAATACAATTCTTAATTAGAATATTCTTATTACAAAGGCAGAGCAAACAAAGGGTTTTAAAGGTGTAATGGAATAATGGAAACAAATCAAGAACCATAAAATTTAATCCTCACAAAAAAAGTTTAGGATTAAAAAAGTTTAGGATTAATGGGTCTAGATCAGTTTTCCAGTGAAGTGTGTGTGTGTGTGTGTGCGTGTGCGTGTGCGTGTGCATGCACAAACGTATGTTGACGTATGGGACATGGCCAACTGAAAGCAAACATAGCAATGATAGGAATTTAATCTAGCATACGCTGTATTTGTTCTGTCCCATGCAAAGGCATATCAGCTTCATCAACTATTGATCGTGTCGGACAAAACGGTCATTCAAAAGATAAACGCACACGACACAAACATGTTTAAAAGTAATTTACTTTTGCGCCAATATTCTTAGCACACACCCCGCCCCACACGGCTATGTGACTATTGTGCTCCAGCGGTCAGCGATGAGTTGTTTCTTCTGGTCAGGGTCCTACCTATCAAAGCCTTTAATTGAATCCCTGTCATCAACTGTCAATCTGAGGAGACAGATCCTGTTTCATGTGCCCACAGGCTCGGTGAGGGACACATGCTACAATATTATACACATAAAAACAACACGGTGCGTGTAACAGCTTTGTTTTTCCCAGGCCTGGCACAGGAAGGAGGTCGAGCGACAGAAGAAGAGAAGAAACAGACAGGGAACAGCATGTCGGTTACATGACAGCAGTAGAATCCACATTTCAGGCCAGTTTAATTCTGTCACCTGTCAATAGAGAGGAATGCTGGACAGCCTGCCACACTGGAGCCTGTTTGGATGGAGTACAATGTGTGTGTGTGTGTGTGTGTGTGAGTGAGCATTAAAAACGTACAATATGAATGTCATCTGAAATGCAGCTGTTTTCTTCATTTCATATAGTAGTAACGAAGTATAATAAATTAGGCAATGTCAGGGAAGTAGAAAAAACCCTTTGTTCAGGTCCAGCTCTATTGCCACTTCATGTGTATTTACCATTAGCTAGCTTATGAATAAAAAGACACAAATTAGGCTGTGGAAACCTTCTGCACTGCAAAATGTGTATTATACCCCTGTGACCACATATGCACAAAAACTATATAATTTACTAGCATATAGAATTGACAAGTAAAGAGTTATTAAGAGGTATATCTAAACATTTATGGTTGTTGACATTGATCAGAAAATAAATAAATAAATAATTACTGTACATACATACATACATAATTTAAAATGCAATAGTGTACTACAGTTAAATCAAAAGAATTGTATTTGTAAAATCCAGTTTGCTTAATTTCGTTTTTTTGCTCTTCTCCCATGGCATGGCAACTGACACACAGTACACAGCAGATGCATGCACATGTACATACACACACACACTCACTGTGCTTGTTGGTGTTGATGTTACTTTGCCATTAAAATGGAGGTGTGTGTGTGTGTGTGTCACTCTAAATGAGTTATTGGGACATAAAAATCTTATCCCATTTCATGCTGGGAGCCTCTGCAGGAAATGTCTCTCAATCTTCAAAGCTTGCAGTTTGGTGTTTTTTATGTCCTAACACTTAATATTTTATGTACATGTGACAGACCAAGCACTTACAGAGGTCATACGTCAATAGTTCGATGTATTTGCTCTGCATAGTCCCTGGCACCTGGCAGTATTTTTTTAAGAGTTTGATTGTATTTATTAATAAAATATAAGCGATTTCCACAAGCAACCAATCAACATGAAATGGACATTATTAATTCACCATTATAACATTTCAAATACTTTTAATTTATTTCATAGAGAATTTAATACTGCATATTTTATCCCAACTGTGTGTGTGTTTGTGTGTGTGTGTGTGGGGGGGGGGGGGGGGTGCTCAAATTGAATAGCATTAATTATTTAGTTATTAGCAACAATTTGGCAACAAATTCAAATTATTTAAATAAAATTGTATTTATTACTTTTAGTTATTCTGTAGCGTTTTCTTTTTTTTACTATAGAGGTGTGCATTCTCTAATCACTTTGATTATTTTTATGTTTCAATTCATATTCATTTACCCTACTTTTTGTTTCTGTTATAAAACCTGAAATTCGTTGTATTTAAAGGAAGTAGGAAGTATGGTTCCAATATTGGACAGTTCAATAAAAGTTTGATTAAGAGAAATATCACAAATAATGTTTAGGAACTTTGTCACCGCTAACACCATCATAGGCCCACACTACACAGCTCTAATTCTGTTCGTGTACATGTTAGTAATGAACACTGTGAGCGAGCAACAGCGTGCAGGCAGAATATATGAATGTCTTTCAAGAAAAGAAAGTGCTGAACCGGGGCCCCAAACTATTCTATGCCCATTACCCTCACAGTAAACACAGCTTCACATAAACACATGGAACGGAAGCCACAAAAGGGAAACTCAACGCCATTATGGAGCGGTAAGGAGCCAAAGAGCTACCCAAGTTGGAAAATGCCCTTGTGGGCTTATCTTCAACGCAGACAAGACCACGACCATGATTAAAAAGACTTTCCTTGTTGATTGTTTTTTCATATTTATATAGTTTATTTATATAGAAAACAATTGAACTACAAAGGTTGTAAAATAAATTCAATCAATATGATTAATGCCAAACCTTTTGCAAAGCTACAATTAAGTAAGTTAAACATGAAAGTATAATCTAGAAGGTTTCCTAAAACATATTATAGGGCACATTTGTTTGGATGGAAACTGAGCAGCAAAAGAAAATCATGTTTTTCTCTTTTTTTTATCATGATATACTCTGTGAACCCAGTGTCTTTTTTTAAAATACAGAATTATATTGCAAGATCTCTCCGAACTGACATGTATTGTTCCATCTATCATCATCTTGCATTAGCTGCCCGGCTAAATGCACCATGCGAGGATATCGCATTTCTTATGGTAATGAAACAAGACATAGAAGAGAGAGAAGAGAGAGAGAAGGAGAGAGAAAAATGGAGATAAATGGAAGAGAGAAGAGACAAAAGACAGCTAGAGAAGCGACAGAGGTGGAGGGATGTGCAGCCACTGTCAGTTATTATTTAATGCATCCGAAATCACATATCGGCATATTTAGTATGTAAAAATAGTTATTAGTATGTCCATTACCACTGTGTGCATCAAAGAGTGAAATGTGGTAGTGTGGAAAGCCTGGACACCGTACTGGCCAAAATGACCCATGATGCAGTGCTAGCCTTCGCCCATCACGACTGGAGTGGGATTGGTGTATGCTGGAAGATATCTGATGTACGTAGGGCTCTGTATCATTGTGTTTTTTAAGAGCATTCTCTAACAACAGAAAACAGACTACACGTCCACACCAGGCCATTAACAGCAGGGGGCGCTGGGCTTTCAAGGGTGGGCACTCAGTTTCTTTGCCTTTTTGTTCGTCATCATCATTTTTTAAAGATTATTATTATGTACCATAGTATTTAATAGAGTGTTCTATCACTGTGTTCTTTACAGTGTTCTGTATCATGTAGGCCTATCATAGATTTTTTTAAGCATTCAGCATCTATTTTTTTTAGCATTCTCATTAGAGCAGTTTCATTTTAGCATGCTCTGTATCGTGGTTTTTTATCGAGTGTTTTGGATCGTTGTGTTTTTTAATGTCTCTAACATAACAATGAAACTCAACCTGTTGCTGTTATAATAGCTTCACTCATAACTGCAGCAGCTCAGTGTCAAATGGCAGAACCAGTTTTTTGTTTTTATGAGGTTGTCATTTGACCTGCTAACTTCTCATCCCCATTACAGCCTCCTGAGAGGGTCCACTTGGATAGCATGTCACGATACATGATAATAGATACATCCCTTTCTTTAATGGATGCAACACTTACAGGAGAAGAACTGCAAGTTTTGTATTGCAGAATGTTTCCCTTTCTGATGTATGCTACCAATTTGTTTTCTCAATTTGAAAGTTGTTTGGGCTGAAGAGGGAATTGTTTATGTCTCTTTATGACACCTTTGGGAGTCATGTTTACTAGCAGGGAACAGCTGCAAGATTCAGTTACAAGAAAGCTCCTTGTCCTCGTCTGACCTCAAATATCTAATGTGATTATTTGAATTAGAACAAAACCCGCTTTTGTGAAAGTTACTGTACTGTACTTCTTCTCTTTATTAGGTGGTGTTATTTGGTATCCATGCTATATTACTGTAGTAAGTTTATTTGCATTAGCCCAGGCCTATTCTTAAGGCATGTCATTTTTACATTATGATGTCTAATATGTTGTAACATATAAACACTTTGGAGTGGTTTGAATGTACTTATGTGCTTGGCAACCAAAATGTAATTCTTCCTTTACCACTTGATAATATGGTATCTTAGCGCCCCCTTATGACATATAGTAGCCTATATCCATGATAGTGGGCATTTTCGTCTTTAAGAAAATTCTCACTAGGTATAAGTTATCCAACAAAGTTACACAGAGCCACTAACTATCGTATTTATTGGTAAAGGGGGCCATTAATGGTTAAAATGTGTTTTCCTGTACATTGTTTCAATCAGACGGCATTTGATGTTCTCTCAACGTCCAATATCCTTTTCCCTTTTCATCTCACCAGAATATGTTCTGCTCACTGAAATCTCCATAAATCCGTCTTAGAATCCAAAACTGGTTAAGCCACATTCAGCAGGAAATAACTGCAATTAAATATTTCCTGTTGTAATGTATTTTTTTGCAGTAGTGTTTAGCATTCTATCACATGGAACTGTGAACTGTGAACAGTGACTCAGATTTTCAAACACTTATTTCAAGGCCTGACATAACATTAGATACAGGATTATTTTACAGTGACAGTGCACAAAACCTTTATTGTCTTTGCCAGTTTGGTAGATGCCTGACATTGCTCAGTCACAGCTGCACTGGTTGAAATCCCCCGTGTTTATGAGTGATGCAAGAGGGAATAAGGGGATTCAGAGTTGAAATTAAAAGCAGAGACGGCCACACACAGCTGTGGTATGTCTTGAATTGCATTGGATTGAATTGACCACAGAATTTCTCTCTGTCTCTGATGCAGTATTTTTTCATTGACTAAAACTTATTTTGGCATGATAGCACTTTGAAGTCTCAACCTTGTACTCTTTCCTTCAACATCTTTTTGTTTTTCAAGAGATCACTGAGAATGTAAAAACATATCACAAACATATAACATATAATATGAGAGTATCCCACTGCGCTAATGCTATGGAATTCCCCTTGTGGTTAAAGCAAACATTAAAAAAACATTGTTGTTTTGGTTTGAACCTCCCAAAGCACAAGCCCCTCCCACACATATTCTTATCCACTTCTCCCCCTACAGGTCTCTAGGTTCACACATTCTCTAACCCTCCATAAATGTGAGCTGGAACAGAATTCTGGGGTTCTGGGGCCGCTATAATACAATTTAGGAGTGTACTTTTAAAATACAATGTGTTCCTGAACGGTTTCCATGTTTAGGTGACATGACATGACTTATGCCACTGAAAACATACTTTTTCCTTTACATACATGCACACAAACAAACCAATAAGCAAAGATATGTGTCAGACTGTGAATATAGCCTTCTTTTCTGTTGATTTGCCTAACCCGTCTGCACCCAGAGAAGAGACACAAATTAAGATTTCTATGCTGGAAATGTAGCAATTGTGCTCAATTAGCAGCAGAGGGCGCAACATGTCTATGGTAAATTTATAATACTGTAACATTTATACTCCTGGGTGTGGAATAAATGTTTTTTCTTACTCATTTGCTATAACCATGAAAACAACATTGTGTGAAAATATTTATCCATGTATTTATTTTCAACTTTCTCTCTGTTGATTACTTAAGTTTACCATCTAGCCTTTGGTCAGAAAAAGTAGGTAGAGAACGCTACTGTAGTAGACACAAACCATATGAGAACAGGAATTTACTGACAATAGGACGGTTCACAGAGGTTATGTTTACAGCTTTTTCAAATGTAGCCAATGCTGCATCTATAGCAACTGATTCCAGTGGTTCCCAGCGAATAGAATGTGAGTGGTGTGGAGGAATATATTGTCTTTATCTCTTACATGAAAACAAAGGCAAAGACATCTCTTTCATTTTTACTATAACATGTTCACTTTGAGAGATAACAACAACTACAATTACATGCATGCAATATTCAGTTAACTACCCTTTAACTAAAAATATCCAAAGGCTCAATGGGCAGATTTATGTTCTTAAAACCAAAGTATTATTGACATGGGCCACACTTCTTGATTATTATTATTTAGAATACGGCCTTATTTGAACATTCAAACATAATATGCTGTTATAAGATCCATGCCAAAAGTGATATTTTGGGGGGACATTGGGAGGCAGGATAGGTTAGTGGTTGGGATGGCCAACTCCCAGCCAAAAGGTTTCATCCGTAATATGCACAGCCAGCCTAAGTATCCTCAATCCTCAATAGTTAAGTCTCTTTGGATAAAAGTGTCCATTTGCTTGGACTCATTATTATCCATGAATCAACAATAATGACCATGTCATTGTGAACAAGTTGGACAAGAATCATATGTTCTAGCACGTAGAAACATTTTTAGTTACACAATTTTTTACAGAATTAACAGAAAGCGTGTGACAAGATAAGCTTCAATTGATCCTCATCTTGTCAATGAATACCTTGCCTTTGAAATTAGATCCCGGCAAGTTACTGTATAGTCTATTAATAGTTGTACAAACATTAGGGAAGGGATTTGCGTCACTGCTCCAATATATATAAATGTTACACTTGTCAGCATGTGCTTGAACTCATTCTCGTTGCTGACAGGTATAATGTGCTATTCACATGAATGGGCTACTTTCCGAGAGCGTGTAACACAGGGCAGATGCTGGGGCCAAAGGGCTCCACCAGGCTGCTCGCAATCCACTCACTATGGCCGTAAACTCCAATAGGGGATTTGCGATGGAGCCTCAAAGTATCTTTTCCCTGGCACTTAAACCATACACATCTTTGAGAGCTGACTGGAATGTGTCCTTCACTTCACTTTACAGTCACTGTCCAGTTAGCAACAGCCAGACGTTTGACGTAGTGCTTAAGAACAGGGGGTGAAAGGGCGGGAAATAGGAGTCATTGTTGAAATGTAACTTAAGAAAAGAGAGGCACACTTGATTAAATTGCAACTATATTTTTTTCCCACACAGAATAAGAGAGAGAGAGAGAGTCACTGGCCCAAGGTGTCCCATTTCTTGTCCACATCTGGTTCTCATGCTGCAGGCAGGAGGCAGCCTCCTGGCTGTAAAACAACAATGCTTAGTAATGGAGACTCGCAGACAGACAGGGGGAGGCCTGAGCTACTTTACCACAGAACTGCTATTAGCACACTGAGTCAATTGTTAACCTCTAAACCAATGTTAGGTCCAATATCAGGCCTCTGTCAATGATCTGCTGTCAAGACAACAGCTGGAAACGGGATGTTGTGCGTGTGTGCGTGTGTGTGTGTAAGAACGACTGACAGCAAGAGAATAAGAGGTAGATGGAAAAGAAGAACCAAAGAAAGGAAGGGAGGAAGGAAGAAACGAACAAAAGATGGAAGGTGGAAGGAAGGGAAAGGAGGAAGGAAGGAAGAAACAAAGAATAAATTATGGAAGGAGCGATGGAATGAAGGAGAATTGAAAGAAATAAATGAATGATGAACAAAAGAAGGAAGGAAAGAAAGGAAGGAAATAAAGGAGGAAGGAATGAAAGGAAAGGAAAGGGCAGACTCAAAGGAAGCACTCCCTGTAGAGAGCAGGGAGTGTTTCCAATCAGGGGCTGCTGAGGAAGAGATTCAACACACACGGCCAGACGGAGCTAACATGAAGTGGATTGCTATCCTGCTCCTGCTTGGACTTCACCTGCCCTCCACCACCAATATCTCCATAGTATGTACACTATAGTATGCCTTTGTTTACATTCATGACTGTTTTAATCCTTCAGTCTAGTCTTCTGTACAGTACAGTATGTGTACAGTCAACTGTGTCTTGCCAGTGTTTGTCTTGTGTCAATTACTACAGAATATAAACTGTTCAGTATAGCATTATCCATACCATAAACCATAAATATAAACATAGAAAAATAAATTGTAAGTTATCTCTGGTAACATTCTTTTTGTTAGTGTACACAGTGAAGTTAGTGAAGCTCGACACCAAAAGTACACCTTGATAACGGTATTTTAGGGCACTGCGTACTGTATGTCTCAGTTTGTATGTGTATTTTAAATAAAATACACATACAAACTGAGATACTTTCAATATTACCAGGAGTACAAGAGGAACAATAGGGGAATAAGCTGATTTGTTCATTATAATTACCCTTAAAGTATGGTCTTATTCTTTGTTTGTCCCTTGTTATAAATTAGCCTCATTTGGTAAAGAAACTTGCAATGTCACTCCAAGACGTGACAATGCAATCAGAGAAACTGACTGAGTGGGATTCAGGCACCCAGATGGATAAATAAATGATGATGCAATAGTCAGCCCATTACCTGCCAGAGAATGCAAACGGCCTTTGGGTTTGTCATCTGTGATCACAAGTAGAGTATGATGGTCCTAGTGGGTCCTTATTGTGGGTCTTCAAACGGCTGAAGAGCCCAGTTCTAGAACCACAAACCTTCCTGCGGTGTGGGCATTGATGTGAGGTGCTGGAGGTGGAATGTGGAAGAGACTTTTTGGTGGGGACTCTCTCCTTTCTTTGCTGCTGCTTGACTGAGATCGTCTTCATTGAATGTGGCTCCTTCATGTATACTGTTTCTCCATGCAGTTCTGTTTTGAGCAAGGTCTTCCCAATTAGACCTGTTTATGTGGAATTTATTTGGGTTGATCCTGATGTTGTCCTTGAAGTGCTTTTTCTGACCTCCAGGTGCTCGTTGGCCAGTATTTAATTCTGAGTAGAGGACCTGTTTTATAAGAATAGATATTTCCCATGCATCTCTGCATCTCTGGTGGTAGGACTCCAGGGCTATATACCTACTGTAGGTAGCCCAGGTCTCTGCACCATTTAAAGTGTGGGCAAGACAACTGCCTTGTAGACCAGCAGCTTGATCATTGCAAGCAAATCAGAGTTTTCAAATACTCTTCTACGGAGCTTTGCGAAGGCCCCACTGGCACAGCAGATGTGATGGTGTACCTCGCTGTCCAGATGACACAGAGAAAGATCTTCAGATGACACTGAAGATCATTTTCTGTGTGGGCGATGATGGCGTAATCATCTGCTTATTGCAGCTCCACAATGGTTGTGTGAAAGAGCTTGGACTTGGCCTTGAAACGGTAAAAGTTGAGCAGCTTGCCATCTGTTCTGTAGATGATCTGGACACTTGGGGGTAAACCATGACCAATTAGGTGGAGAATGGCTTAAATGGAGACCGAAAAGGGTGGGGGCAATGATGCATCCTTGTTTTACGCCAGTTCCTACCTTGAAAGATTCAGTCTCACTACCATTACAGAGGACTGTTGCTGACATGTGTGTCAGCCTCCTGGAAAATCTGACTGTTGCTGAATGTCATATTTCCTACCTCTCCCTTCAGAAGGTCTAATGTCGCACACAGGAAAGAACAACAATTTAAATTTAAATGTATAATCTTTATGAGCATTGATGTTCCGTTGAGTAATTCACTTTACCATTTTTTAATGACAGTTTTTGCTACATGAAGGTCTACATGAAGGACCATGTATAGTATCTTTCTGTTCCTAGAGTGTTTCAGTATTTGTGAAATGGAGCCTTTTCACAGACATGTCATAATAACACAAGGCGTAGCTCCTAACATTAATTAATTTCATTTTGGTACTTTGGTAGATCTGTCTATACTGGTTCCAAGGTAGAACAAAATGGTGTTTACTATGACACCTCTGTTTGTGTGTGTGTGTGTGTGTGTGTGTGTGTGTGTGTGTATAACCCTGTGTAAGATCTAACTATAATCAATCATAAAGGTACAGATACAGACACCTGAGGCTCACTTTTGAAAGCTAGTCTCTTCGTACTGCCAGGACGCAGAAAACAGCTCAACTGCTAACCAATCTGAGATACTCAACGAGGAATTCATTGAGGCTTCAGTGAGAGCTCAGAAGTCTCTGGGAGAAGGTCAAGGCTGGGACACATGTTCCATTCCATGTGACATCACCGCCAAACTCCTACGAGATGAGAAGAATTCATTTTGTGGTCAGTAATTGTTCTTTTCCCTATATTTTTCCCATATTGGTCATCATAGCATATGTTTGTCTGATAAGATAGGACTCATGTTTGTAGTTCTGTAGTTCATATACTGTTCTATCTGTTACCATACATGTATGACCATTGTATGTGCATGAGCATTCACAAAGGCTGTGTGTCCTCATGGGCACGTCTATGTACAGTATATGTATGTGTCTGTGTGTGTATACAGTATAGGTACGTGTGTGTATATGTTGAAACTACATATAGTATGTGTGTTAGCCTGATTTTGCAAGCTCTGCCTCTAAGATCTGCTTCGCTTCACATATCAGTCTGGGAACTCTCAAGTGAACACATTTTGTCAGCCAGGCGGTGCCAATAGGTGTCAATCAAATCATTACCAGGTGATTGGTCCATCTTCAACCAATCAGAACAAGGTGATAATTGCGATTACATACAGTTTGTTTGAATTCTTTTCTGTGTGTGTGTGTGTGTGTGTGTGTAGGCCACCTACAGCAGGCCCTGTTGGCCTATGGTCGCAGCACCAGGAAGCTGGTGAGAGATGTGATGGATGAACAGCAGAGGGCGCTGGACTTCCTCACCAGTCAGGTAAAAAGGTGTTGTCCATTGCGGAGGCTGTGCGTGTCTGACCGACTGACTGGATGTTTGTAGTCTAATGTTTTTAGGTCACAGAGCTAATGGCCAAAATGCAGACCCTCAGCACCGAGGTTCAGAGGAGCAACGCTGAGATGTACACCATCAAACCTGCGCAGTCCCATGGTGACTCATCACATGAATTCAATGGCCATTTCATTTCAATGAACAATAAAGGGCATGTGAAATAAGCCACTGAACTATTCTGCCAAACACGCACTTGAATAATGTATAATGTCAAGGTTAAAGTGTCAATCCTCAAATGTAGCCTACTTAAACATGTTACTTTATGTGTAGGCTAATTGAGATTCATTGAAATACACTGTTTTTACTCAACCGAAAAAGGATCACATAACCATTACTGTTGGTTAGCATACATTGAACTAAGGATGTTGTACTATTTGAATGTAAACTTTTATTATTTTAATGAATTAATTTAATATGGTGTAAATTAGGCAGAGACTGCAGTGATATCAAGGACAATCTGGTCTCAGTTGTCCCCAAGATCCCCAGTGGAATTTATATTGTCAACCCAGAGCAGATGGACTCCTCATTTGAGGTAATCACGTGATTCATTTAATCACCGTCAGCTCGTCAGTCAATCAATCATTGTATAAAAGATGGACGTAGTGTGTGTGACGATGTGGAATATGAAGGCACGTTTCAACTGCATGGCTTTACATAGCAGTCAGTTAGTATTGAAGCCATATTGACTGTTATCCATTTCATAATTTACTGAAACGCTTTTTCAAGCCTTAAATCAATACTGACCTTTTGTTATAGTCATAAGGGAACAATTTTCAAAATCAACCACATCACATTCATTGAATTAGAAAAAGTCATTAGCTATTGAGACCTTAACTTTTTTGAAAACGTATTAACTGTATTTTTAGAGATAAGTTGCTGTTTAACTTTCTCATTGACTTGCTGTTTTGAAGCCAACCCCCTAGTGGCAATTGACAGTAGTTAATCCTAATCACTTCCTCACTGGCTTCATCACTCGACCTAGGTTATTATTTTTTCCAAGCTGTTTCTTGGCATTTACTTGCTTATTAAAGTTTAGGCATTGACGTTATCTGATTAACTCTAGGGTTATGGTTAGATTAGGGGTTAGGTATACAATTATTAATAAAGTTAAAGTTTTATTGGGTTAAGGTTAGGATTTCTATGGAGGTAGGAAGAAAACAGCTTTAGTTCTTGATCTCACATGCGTCAATTCCCCCTGCAGGTATTCTGTGAGATGGATTACATGGGAGGCGGATGGACAGTGATGCAAAGGAGAACGGATGGATTAACCAACTTCAAACGGCCGTGGGCAGACTATGCAGATGGATTCGGACACCTTCCAGGTTAAACAGAATGCCTGAATTAAGCTTTACCTCGTGTGCCACTGGAATTATGATTTAACACACACTGTTGCACAGTAACTGGAGAGCGTTAAATCCATTACACATGATCAGCGGTAACACCGCTCTGCGCTGGTTGTGCCAGTGTTTTTCTATAGGGAGAGCGATGACGCCCAATTATGCGGAACCACTACCCTCGGCGTGGAGCACCGCTCAAAATGAGAAGGGTCTGGCTGAAGACTGGAGCTCCACTCTAGACCGGAAACACATGACCTCCACGCTGGGTCATAACCTTAGCCCTCATCTTAAGCCCTACCTTAACCACCAGTCAGGAAAGCCCTCATCCTAACCCTTACCTTAACAACCAATCAGGATAGCCTTTATCTTAACCCCTACCTTAACCACCAATCAGGATAGCCTTCATCTTAACCCTTACCTTAACCACCAATCAGGATAGTGAAAAAGGCAAGTGGAATGGTAAGCAAGTGGAGGTCACGTGTTTCCTGACTGGAGCTCCAGTCTGCAGCCAGATCCTCTTGCTCACCTTGCCACTGAGCACTGCGCTCAAAGTTCAAATTATTTCAACTTTGACCTCGGCTGCTGACCTTTTAAAGCGCAACCAATAAGATAACAGCTATGTGTGACGTATGGCCATATGCAAGCGGGCAAAGTAGAGGGAAGAGTAAATTTCTTATCATGTGAAGGGAGCATTACATTGTTGCTTCAAGGCATGTGTGTGTATGTGTGTCTAGGAGAACACTGGCTGGGCCTAAGGAAGGTGTTCCACATATTAAACCAGAGAGATACACGGTTCCAGCTCCACATCGCCCTGGTCTCCCATGACGACACTACAGCATATGCGTCATATGACGATTTCCGTCTGGACAACGAAACACATTTCTACAGTATACACCTGGGCCGATATGCAGGAAGTGCAGGTACAATTATACACATCCAACTTCATCAAATGTGCAAGCAGATATTATTGAACTCATTAAAGTTTTATGATAGAAGAGTTAGGCTTTATTGCTATTACTGTTGAAATTGGTCCTCCCAAGGGCCACTGAAACTGTGTAACACAAGATTTGTTAATAAAAATGTCTGTTTACTGGATAGTACTGTGGTGGAAAATCTAGGTCTGGTCGGTGAATAACCGGAAGTGACTTGCAAGGCAACTCAGTGGAAACAAACGGCTGTCAAAATCAGTGTTTGATATTTTCTTGAAGTTGTTAAAAAGTTGTTGTGCTTCATGCTCGGTTGCTAGGTTTTGACGGCTGTTTGTTTTCACCGAGTTGTCAAGCAACTGCCAGCTATGACGTCACACCGAACAGACGGATACTGGCACAGACAGGTATAAGTGGTAGATTTTATTTATAAAGATGTGTGTTACTATGGCAACCGCTGCTTCCTGCCCGCTGCCTTGGACAAAGCTACACCCACAGTAAAGTGAGAGAAATGAATAGGTCTGCTGAAAGAATATGAGAAATGACAGAGTACAGAGTGCAGTAGCGTCTTGTGACTACAGTGGCCGCCAATTTGCCAGTTTGCTTAACTATCCCAGAGGGTAGGTTACTTAAAATAATTAATACTAAAACTGTAAACACACATTGACACTGTGTGTGTGTGTGTGTGTGCATTTAGGCGATGCGTTCCGTGGTTATGACCAGGAGCAGAACCAGGATACAGCTCCGTTCAGCGCGTCCGACGTCGACAACGACGGCTGCGTCCCGTCCTGCTCCATGGCTAACCGCACGGTGGAGAGCTGCAGCTTGCGGCACAACAACACGGGCTGGTGGTTCAACCAGTGCGGCCTAGCCAACCTCAACGGCTCTCCACAAGAGCCGCATCCCGACGGGGGGAAGAGCACCCACATCCTCTGGGACACGTGGACTCAGAGCGGCGTTCCCCACAGCATCAAAGGGGTCACAATGAAAATCAGGAGAATTCCCACCAATAATTGATAGAGAAATGAGTTGAAGACAAAAAGGGAGGGTAGCAGAAACAGTGGTGAAGATGGGACGGGAAAAGGAAGTCGATATGAAATTGCACTTCAGCTAAAAGCTTGAAATGTGTAACATTTTCAACTCAATCTAGCCTAAATATGACCCTGCGGGTGTACTGTATATAGACGTGGAGATAACTTCTCCACTTCATATTCCACTAACTTTGTTATTGTCTGATTTTTTTTATTACAGTGTCGACCCGTAAAACCCCCCCCCCCCCCCCCGCCCCTTGGCCCAGCAGCCACATTCTCTACCACAGATTCTAGGCCCCACAGATTCTAGATTAAACATTTCCCGTAGGGGGGGGCGAGCGGGATGGAGGTTGGACACTGTTTTGTTTTGAATCGCAAACCAAGTATGCCTTAAATAAAAAATAACTGTAATCTCTGCCTGACAAACTTTTTATTAATTGAATGCAACACATCCTTCTATATGCTGATGGTCTGTCAACATACTGTAGGCAGAAGAACTCCAGACAGTTAATGGTGTCATAAATCTTCATGCAAACGGCTTCACTGGGCAGTGCCATACATGGATTGGGTTTTTTTTTTAGCAAAGGGGGGATTACGGCACGTAGACACACCACACTGCTATTCTGTACATCCTGTAACAGCCAGGATTGCTCACTGCTGGCACCGTATGAAAGCACTGTGAGAAAGATTAGCTAGATTAGATTCCCTGTGTTGTTGATAAATTCACATTTCCAACCAGCCTCAGAGAGTGCACTGCAGGCATAATTCCATTTGGCCCTCCATTAATCAACACTGTTGTGGTTTTCAAAATTTCCGTCCAGTTATTCTGAAAGGATTTTGACGTATAAATACTGACTTTGTAAAGCAAAGATATCCAGGCCCAATCACTGACACTCTGATATTTGCCAAAATAACTATTTTGTGTAACAGACACAATCCTGGGGTCAACCAACCTCTTGGAAGTTCCTTGTTACTCCAAAAACGGGCAATGCAAAATACAGTAACATTTTTCCAACTTTACAGAACTCCGACCTGCCAATAAATCCTCAAGCTTGTGCCGCCTGTCCAGTAAAAGCCCCTCTCCTACCCGTTCCAATAGATGGTGCTGTGCATCTCTTCAACAATAACACAGATGTCAGAAAAGCAGATGTGTTTGCACACCCCTCCTCAAGTCCTCAAGTGGTTGTATGGGCCTTTCTGTCACATTAGTGACACTGTCTTTTCACGGCTGATTCTGTTACTTGTGTTGTCCCTTTGTGTGTATATCCAAATAACTGATGTTACGCAACGAAACACACACATGCACGCGCGCACACATAAACCAGGTGCCTGTGTAACTAAACGTTCCCCTCTTAGAAATGTTTATGCTTGACATGACAATGTTTGTATTTTGAACTTGTGCTGTTCTGTACTGTACCGTAGACAAGACTTAACAAAGCCTTACCCCGGTGACCCTGTTTGGATGTGTCTGAATGAAAATATATGTTTTTGTTGACTCAAGGCCAGCTGCTATGTACACCACCACAAAATTATGTATTATTGATATAAAATATCCTACATTTAAAGTACATGTATATTTCAATATGAATGTCACAAATGTCAATATTACAAAATTAGTAGAATAAATTAATAGTGACATATTCTAAATTTGCAATTACAGTCTTCTGCATGAAATATATATAATAAAAACAGTTGAATAAATGTTTTAACGGAAAGTCATAACACCAGACCAATATCTTAAGCTGTGGATGCCAAAACAACATGGCACCAGAAAAAAAGCGGTGAGCATTATGTGTGTGTACATGTGTTTGTCTGTGTCCAGCTGTATTTACGTGTTGGTAATGAGGTTTTATAGCTCATCTCTGATCCTCTGGCAGGACACCAGCCTATGTTTTTGAAGGGGAGTAGTTTTCCCACACTGGACAGGGACTTCTTATAGTGCAGGAAACAGAATCTGCTGGGAATTTAAACCCTGAGGAATCTAATCGGCTGTTCATCAGCTGGCGTACACATGCACACACACATACACACACATACACACACAATGCACTAATGTTGCAGTTAATTTTACAGCACAATTGAATGGTTAAGTATACCTGTCAACCCAGCTAGTAAGCTTTCAATTGGCTTATAAGTTTTATTTATCAACCTAATGGTTGCAATTAACTGAAGGGCTTCTCACAATCACAAAGCGGTAGAGTCGCCTGAAGCAAGCATTGTGTGTTTGTGCTTGTGTGTGTGTGTGTGTGTGTGTGTGTGTGACTGATTTGTCCAGAAATCCTCGATTAGTTGGGTGAATTGATTCAGTCAAAACACAAAGCTGTCCCCTAGAGCACTCTGTCTCAATGAGTCAAGTAAATGAAGTGGGACTGGCAGTAAGAAACATTCTTTTTCAAGTGGAGTGAGAGAGAGAGAGAGAGAGAGAGAAACGCACACACACACAGCTTGCGGCTTCAAAGCCATAGAGGATGAACCACAGACGGAAAACAGATACCAGCCTTCGCACAGGTTATGCCAACAACCGCCGGGCCAGGAGCGACAATCTACTGATGTACGATGATTATGGAGAGGAAAACTGCTGTCCCGGACACTGTCTTGGGTGAGTTTACACTTGATTTAGACTCAAACTGATATCACACCACAAAACTGGAAACCAGGTTTAGAAAGCATATTGTCTTATTTTATTTCTTTTTGAAAAGTGTAGTGAATTTACACCAGTGAATCAGTAATATCAGTGTATTTTGTATTTACTGTAACTTTATGGATTTGTAATTGCATTTTCTTTCAAGAAACAAAAAACAATATTATAAAACTGTTCCTAGTACCAACAGTAATACCGGTGTTGATGAACTTTTTATATTACTACGAATTATCACATAGTTTTTCCTTAAAAGCTTTAAACCGGTATATTTATTATTGATAATACATAGCATCATCATAAAAGACATTACACACCCTGGACACCATCTGTTTAAGCTCTTCCCATCACGCAGGCACTTCAGATCAATCCGCACACGCACAAACCGGCTGAACAACAGCTTCTTTCCAAAAGCTGTGACACTATTGAACTCTGCCATCTCCTCAGTCTGACAAGACTGATGTGCTGCCATCATTGAAGCGCATGCAATATTTACTCATGTCACCCCAAGCCACTGATTATGTGCAGTATTCCTACACCAACCACACGTCATTGGACACCCCAATACACATCACTCTATATCTGTCACATTGCACCTTCACTGCACTTTTGCTGCTGCTCCTGATGCTGTTGCACCTTCGTTAGTTGTATTTTATCGTTATTGTATTTTACTTTATATTGCTTATATCTTGTACTTATATTGCTTAGATTCTGTACTTTTTATCGCTGATATGTAGGCCTATATCTCTTATCTCAATTTTGTTGTGCTTGAACAATGAACTATAAAGTTTTAGAATTTTGAATAGAAAAATACTATGAAACTAAGGTGAAGCAGAAATTAATCATTTGCCTTTTTTTTACAGCCACAGCAACGCTGAGAGGCAACATATGGCGCGCCTGACCGCCGTTAAGAGACGCCAGGCTCTCCGTGGCCCCGCCTACATGTTCTCCGCCCCCTCGGTCAGCCTTTCGGACGCGGAGCAACGCTTCCTGGAGGCAGCCGAATATGGCAACATTCCAGAGGTGCGGCGCATGCTGCTGCACATGCCCGGCCTGAACGTCAACGCAGTGGACTACATGGGCCAGAATGCACTGCAGTTGGCTGTGGCCAATGAACACCTGGAGGTGACAGAGCTGTTGCTGGGGAGGGCGGAGCTAGCAAGAGTGGGAGATGCCCTCCTATTAGCGATCAGTAAGATGAGTGCGTGTGCGTATGCTTGTGCATGTGTGTGTGTCTGTATTGTGGAAGACAAGTGTCAGAATGTAATCCGAATATCTTTATTAAACCTCAATGAAATCATAACAAAACAATGGAATATGTGTAGAAAAAATGGTTTAACATTATTTTTATGCTTTACATAAAAGAGAAAGGGGATTTACACAGCCCCCCTAAAATATGCCCCAGTGGATAGCGTCCTAAACATTGTAAATTAGAGCAGAGGTCACCAAACCAAACCCCCTACCAACGCAATAAGAGCTCTGCTCTGTGCTTGCTCTACAGGTAAGGGGTACATTCGTATCACAGAAGCCCTCTTAGGTCACCCATCGTTCAGAGACGCTTGTCGCCTAACAGCAAGCCCAGCTCAAGCAGACATGCTAGATGACTTCTACGCTTATGATGAGGACGGGACACGGTGAGAGAATGATCTTTCAAACTTCACTATACACTTAGTGTATGCAGGCCTAATTCATGGCAAAAACAGTTGTATAGATTGCACGTTCAATATTGCACTTTAAAACTTACAACAATATTGTTGTGTATTGTGCTCAAGTCACTGCCATTGCTGTGTTGTCAAAAAGAGTTTTACACTCTAGGTTACACTGTAGACAAGGTTTAGGGTGTAGAGTAATGGAGTAAGCTATGTCTAAACATATCTTACTTTTTTCATAGTTATGAGAAGGACATTTTCAAACGTTTTTAAAATAAACTCTGTTAGACACAGCATGATGGTTAACGCCATTTCTGCTGTAGTCTAAATGTGCGGACTAACGCTAGAGAGCAGAGTAGGGCCGACTCTTCTTGTCCCAGTGAGCCTCTATTGGCGCTTATTGCAGTTCCCATATTTGACCACAAGGCACTATAATACATCTGCCAGTGAAAGCATGGCGATGAGGTTTCCTGCCCCAGTATTGCGCAACACACTAAATTGAGACTGAATCACTGAAATTATGATTTTAACTTAAAATCATCTTAGATAAAAAGTTGTTCACTAGTTTGATTCATGGATTGCACAGAAACTAGGTCTATTTATTGCAATGTAAATCATGATGTATGAACTTTGTTCATGAGTGGATGGGTGGATGGGTGGATGATATTTTTAGTGGTGCTTTGCTTCACCTTTCCATGTCCTCTGGTAACGATAGCAATACTGGTAAACGAGGAGTAGTTTGGTCCGAGAAAGAAACCTCTCCAGATATGGAACGAAGAACACATCAACCCGCAACTGTCTACAATGCACCGAAATGCACAGTGAAAGCTACCCATAATCCAAAGCAGTAAAGGTCTGAGAGCTCCAGAGGAACTATAGTGTGACCAGAAAGAGAACTGATTTTTTTTCCTTTTCTGTTGGTCCACTTTTTGGTCCACTTTAAAAGGAGTGAGTTTGGTTCGTTTATTAAGGACAATACTGCATGGCCTTAAAGGGCCACCATGTAAAATTAGCACATAGCAATCACAGGAAGCAATCACAGGAAGCATGCCCTGCAGCGTCTAGGATAGATTACTAGATTATTTACTTGCATTATGCTGGACATTTCTTTAGCTAATCACTGCTAATTTAGCTCATCTGAATGAAAGTTTCTACAGTGTGTAACTCCTAGTGTAAACAAAGAGCACAAGAAGAAGCTCAAGAAATGTATGCCTCCATTTACAGTAACTCAGGCATATTGAACTGAGTGTTGAGGACATGTTTTAACAAACTCGGCAAACACACACCTTTAATTTAAGTTGACACAGTTTGACACAGGTTTGACACAGTTAAGGTAAGGGTTAGAGTTAGGTTAGGGTTAGAGTAAGTTTTTCTGGTAGACCAGGTCAACATTGCAAAAAGACTCAACAATTTTCTGTCATCATATCAAATCTTCATGTAGACGCGTGCTGCCAATTCCACATGCCTGCAAAGTTGCAAGACTTTATTATCGTGCCTTTATCTCTTTCTGTTTGTCCTTAGGTTCTCCCATGACGTGACCCCAGTGATCCTGGCAGCCCATTGCCAAGAATATGAGATAGTTCACACACTGCTGCGTAAAGGGGCTCGCATTGAACCCCCTCACGACTACTTCTGCTGCTGTGACTCCTGTAACTACCAGCAGCAGTATGACTCCTTCAGCCACTCTCGGTCCAGGATAAATGCCTACCGAGGCCTTGCCAGCCCTGCCTACCTCTCCCTGTCCAATGAGGACCCGGTGTTGGCCGCTCTGGAGCTGAGCAATGAACTAGCTGTGCTGGCCAACATTGAGAAAGAGTTTAAAGTGTGTACACATGCCTGCAATGAGTACACACTCAGTACAGTATTTCAATTATCAGGAAGAAATGTACAAACACAAATAATAATAAAGGATTATTTACATGCTTATGTGCACACAATAATACACACACACACACACACACACAGACACACAGAGAAAGCAAATCTAATCTAGTCCCACTTCAACAAAATATGTCGACAGAATGACTACCGCCGTCTGTCGAACCAGTGTAAGGACTACGTGATGGGCTTGTTGGATCTTTGCCGCAGCACTGAGGAGGTGGAGGCCATACTGAGTGGAGAAACTGACGCTGAAGACAGCTACGATCCACCACTGAGTCGCCCAGCGCTCACACGTCTCAAGCTGGCCATCAAATATGAGCTCAAAAAGGTCGGCATGCAACACGCATCAAGGATAAACATATGGGAATAAATACTACATTGAATGTATTTATTTTGTATTTATCTATAGAGTCATAATAACATTTTGTCCTCTCAAAGAGTATTACAAATATCCATAAAGGGCGTTTCTTAGCATTCATGGATTTTAAAAAAGTACATTTTAGTCACTTAGCGGGCTGCGTAACCTGATACACTAACTGTAGCATAAATGGGGCTAGGCATCATGGTGGGCCAATGTTAGGTTTGAACAAAGGACTTTTCAGTTGGAAGAACACTAGGCTATCCTGCCCTAAAGGTGCCATTATCCCAGATAGTTTCTCGTGTTGGGTGTCTGTTACTTTTCCACAGCACGATAACATCACAGTTTGGGCTCCAAAAACACTTCACAGACACATAATCTGCTTTGAAAGTCTCCCTAAAAAGCTCTATCTTCCTCATCATTGCTTTTCTACTCCCTTGTCTTTTTGTTCCCCTTTAGTTTGTGGCACACCCTAACTGCCAGCAGCAGCTGTTGAGCATCTGGTATGAGAACATGCCGGGCTTGAGACAACAGACCACTGCAGTCAAGCTGCTGGTGGTAATGGGAGTGGCCATAGGTCTGCCTGGCCTGGCTCTGGCTTACTGGATCGCTCCATGTAGCAGGGTAAGTCCCTGTAACCACAATCCCAGCACGGCTCGACCTCAACTGGCCTCCAACGGCAAATAATCAATCATAAACATGATAATAGACTTAATGGCTGAGTTATGTCCACATTAGAAATTAACTAGTGCAAACATTTGTGGTCTGTTCAAGGTCTTTCATAATATTTTGGCACAGCCTAGCCACATGACATTTTTTTTTCTATAAATAGATATAAATAGACTTAGATGTCCTAAGGTCTTTTATAATCAACATTTCAATAAATAAATGGCATAAACTGATTTCAGTTAAACAGCAACATAATATGGAGAAACCCTTTATTACTATATTTTTAATAGTTTTATAGTAATAATGCTGGAAAGTGCATTGATTATCATGTGGCGCACACTTCCAGGATCAAGTTGAAGATATGAGTTACGAGTTTGACACAAAAGGGGACAACAGACACCGGTACGGTTCGAAAACCAGGTTTATTGAGATGGGAGCAGAGTGCTGGGGTAACGGGAGCTGAGCAGGAGTAGTCCAGGGCAGGCGTGACAGAAGACTGGGTGAGCGGGCAAATGCTTGAATGATGATAACTCGAGTGGCGGCAAACAAGCGTATAATATCCTGGGCACATGGGAGACAAGGATTAGCATGCGAGAAATATCTCAGGTTAGGTAGAGCATAGAGTTACAGTACGTAGACAGTAATAGGCCTGGTGATAGCTACCACAATAACAGAACAAGCTGGCGAAGTGGCTGGAGAACCAGAGTATAAGTATTGTAGAGCTTGAGGAGATGATGATGGTAGGAGTGCACACTGGAGCAGGTGTAGATGCCCTGATGACCAGTGCCAGGAGAATGAGCACCGTGCCACGCCCAACACATAAAGAGACGGGGAAAAAAGGTTGAGGCCGAGACCATGACAACATGTCTATTGCCAAAAGAAGTAACTGTACTCATTATTTGTTCATTCATAAGTTAAATAGAGAGCCTGACAACAGTGGCAAGTCTAACATCACTTAGTGCACGTAACCTTTAGCATAATCTTCCAGCTGTAAAATAAGCGTATTCCTACTGAGAAGCTAACTGCCGTATGAACTACGCCCTCTCTCTCTCGCCCAGGTGGGGAAAGTGGTGCGCAGCCCCTTTATGAAGTTTGTAGCTCACGCCTCCTCCTTCACCATCTTCCTGAGCCTCCTTGTCCTGAATGCTGCAGACCGTTTCGGGGGCACCACCCTGCTTCCCAACATGACCCACCCGCTGCACCCCGCGGGACCCCAACCCAGCCCCGGCCCTAGACCAGACCCCCTGCTGCTCTTCCGCATGACCACAACCCCATTCACCTGGATGGAGATCCTCATCATATCCTGGGTCATAGGTCAGGGTTTGTTTTATATACAGTATATACTGTACTGTGCAAAAGTATTATGCCGGTGTGAAAAAATGCTGTAAAGTAAGAATGCTTTAAAAAAAATAGACATGTTAATAGTTAATTTTTATCAATTAATAAAATGCAAAGTGAGGGAACAGAAGAAAAATCTAAATCAAATCAATATTTAATGTGACCACCCTTTGCCTTCAAAACAGCATGAATTTTTCTAGGTACACTTTCAGTTAATGATGATGTTTCAACGTACATATTAAATTGATGATCATTAGCACCTGTTTGTTAGAATTTAATCATACACCTGACTATATGCCTACAAAATCCCTCACTTTGTGCAAGCATACCTAGAAGAATTGATATGATTAAGATATGATATTGATTTGATTTAGATATTTCTTCTGTTCATTCACTTTGCACTTTTTTAATTGATCAAAATAAAAGTAATGATAAAATTGATCGAAATGATAACTGAAATAACTATTTTTGAAAGAATTGTTACTTTACAGTATTTTTTCACACCAGTCTAAAACTTTAGCACTGTACTGTATATTCATTATTCATTATTTTTTATTTATGGTGGCACTGGTTTGTGTATCAGACCCTAAATTTGGAGAGATGTGAAGGGTGGAATCAAAGTGCTGTGCTCCAATCAGCTCTTCGGGGAGGAGTCAAATTATTTATGAGGTCTTACTTCGAATTAGGACAGTCTCAAAGTGAACATGTTTTGTACAGTTGTGACTTATCCCATATATTTTTGTCATGTGTATTGGTCCCTGTACATGCGCAGGTATGATCTGGGCAGAGGTGAAAGAGATGTGGAGTCAAGGCCCAGGAGAGTACCTTCTAGAACCATGGAATTTTTTAGACTTTGGAATGCTCGCGATCTTCCTGGCTTCCTTCAGTTGTCGCTCCTCTGCGTTGAACCACGCCCGCCTGGCCCAGGACTACGTACACAAACACTACACAACCCTCATTAATGTTACCCTACCCCCAGAGATACATTACTTTACATTGGGTGAGTTAACACATTAACTTATAGATAATAATTATTGTCAGTGTAAAGTAGTCTTAACCGAGGGATTTCATTGTGATTGCTTTGTTAAATGCAGTTGGAAATGAAGAAGCTAGACAGTCAAGGTTTTTTTTTAATCACTTTTAATCTTTACCGAAATCTATCTATTAACAGCTCGTATCTACTGGCTACCCTCGGACCCCCAGCTTATTTCCGAGGGTCTCTATGCAGTTGCAGTGGTGCTGAGCTTCTCTCGGATTGCGTACATCCTCCCAGCCAATGAGAGCTTCGGCCCACTCCAGATCTCGCTAGGCAGGACGGTGAAGGACATCCTGAAGTTCATGGTCATCTTCATCTTAGTCTTCCTGGCCTTCATGATTGGCATGTTCAACCTGTACTCCTACTACCTAGGAGCCAAACAGAATGACGCCTTCACCACGTGAGACATGCATGCCCACGCCCACACCCAATCACTCACATAGACACAGGTATTATAAACGTACATCTAAGTTTATACTTATGGACATGCATGTAAACACATACAACACCTGAACACACATCTAATCTTTAAAGTCACAGATTCAATATCCTTCCCCTCCCTGTGTCTAGACTGGAGGAGAGCTTCAAGACATTGTTCTGGGCCATATTTGGCCTGTCAGAGGTCAGGTCGGTTGTGATCAACAACGGACACAAGTTCATTGAGAACATTGGTTACGTGCTCTATGGGGTCTACAACGTTACCATGGTGATAGTGCTACTGAACATGCTTATTGCCATGATTAACAGCTCTTTCCAGGAGATTGAGGTATGTCACTTATATATCAACTCTGTGGTTCTCACCATACCCAAATATACAGTAATAGTCTGACAGTACTTTAAATGCATTTTTGTTGTTTACGTCTAAGCAAATGGCCTACTGTTAAGATTTAATGTTTAAATTGGATTTTTAATAGATATAGAGCTCTTTCTTGAAAAATTTGAAATAGCATTAAAATGCAACAAGCAAGGAGGACACTTGTATCCAAAGTGACTTACAGTGAGTACAGTTATAGTATTAAGGAGCAGCTGGCGGTTGGACATCTTGCTCAAGGATGCTGACAAATAGGCCAACACCAGGGTTGAACCTATGACCACTAGACCATAAATGTCCAGTGATTTATGTACAATTATTCACAGTTGATTTCCACAAAAAACATGAACTGACCCCACCCCTGTCTTTTATTTAAGGATGACGCGGACGTAGAGTGGAAGTTTGCTCGTGCCAAACTGTGGTTCTCCTACTTTGAGGAGGGAAGGACACTCCCAGTGCCTTTCAACATGGTTCCCAGTCCTAAGGCTATGCTGGGCCTGGCCACGGGCATCAAAGGTCTGCTGCTTCATTACTTAGCACGGTCGGGCAGCAACACGGACAAGGCACAGTTCAATCAGGTGATTCAAAGCTGCAGGCTGTCTCTATAACATGAAGTGAAGAGCATTCCGTCGGAAGCAGGGACAACTCCACTCCTATTGTTCTGCGTGTATAAATAGAAGCATATGCAAACTGAAATGCATGTATCTACTGTATGTCCAGATACACATACACATTCGGAATCAGTCCAGTTAGAAAATGTAAAATAAAAAAACATTTATTTTGTATATTAATAAACTGCAGAGCAAAAAATACTCTTTTGCAGAAGGTCACCAGTTATCGTAAGCTGCATGTCATCAGGGCCAACTTAGTTATACTTACATTCCATATCAAACCTTCTAAGAGTTGATCCTAACCTAACATACTGTAGGAAGGAAAAGAAGATTTTTTTCTTCTAAAAGTCGTGTTTCACTTTTAATCAAGCAGATGCTTTTTTATCTAGTTAATTTCACGTGCCATTGTTGAGGCATGGTTTCACCATTACACCACAGACTACTGCATAATATTTAGATATAAGTTTGCAGAACTTTTGTGAGAGAATAACTTATAGCTAATTTTCTAGCTTGGAGACAGTAAAAGTTCAGGATACGGAATGTCAACAAGACCTACGAGATACCAGGTACGTGTGCTTGGCAAAATTGTCAATTTATCTAAAAGAGTGAGCCGAGGTCCTCAAAATGTCTGACCAAATTCCCTCACTAAAGAGCTTTTCATAGCAAGAGTATTTTATTTATATTTAAAATTAGCCTATGCACACGCTATCAAAGATAATAAACTACCTTAAACATAATATCTTTAAAAATATTTTTAAATATTGAAGTCATCTGACTGATTATGTTACAGAAGATAATGAAGCGCCTAATAAAGCGCTACATCATCAAAGCCCAGGCAGACAGAGAGAGCGATGAGATCACAGAAGGTAAGCGTGTAATTCTATCAGAACTGAATCTGTCAACATTTGAAACCAACTGCTTTCTTTTAAAAGGATCATGACCAAATGTCTTCAGAAGACACATAGATTTAAAGTTCTTACTACTATTGCTTAGTATTTATGTTGTAATTGGGTCTTCCGAAGCCTCACTTAAAACCAACAGCATAACATGAGCCCCCTTAGATTTAACCCCTTAGATAAAGGTTTACCACGGTGGCGGGAAACATAGCCAACCAGTGTAGGGAGTGTCAGGACTTTACATCCAGTAACAGATGTTGCTCTCTGCCTCATTGCTACACTTCAAACGACCAAGCACCTCTACAGCAAAAAAGAATAAATGCCAGAAACAGTAGCAGTTTCATCTTATTAAAGTGGCCGCCACTTTGCTAATGCAGCTAAAACATTAACAAATAATGTGTTGTAATTTTGTCGTAGTAGAAATGCTTATTTTAAAATATCCAAAACATTCTACAGATTAATGACTTAGTGACTTTTCCAGGAGAGCTGAAGGAGATCAAACAGGACATCTCTAGTCTACGCTACGAGCTCCTGGAGGAGAAATCTCAGAACATGGAGACACTGGAGGGTCTGCTGAAGAGACTAGGAGAGATCAACCTACCGTCATAGCAGCATATGGCCCCATACACACATAGTTTACATATACAAATCAATAAAATAATAATAATACAGGCAACATTTGACTGCTCCTAGAGATTCAATATAAACAGCATCATCCATCACTACAAACAACCCAAACCTAGTTCATAATGATCATTTAATGAAACAATCTTGTCTATAGTGGCTTTAACTAACCTTTACCATACCGCAATAGAAACAGTTACTCTTTAGCTCATTTGAGCGCCAATACAAAGCACATAAATAATTTTTTTTTAAAAAGGCAATATCTTTTTGTTCTTTAATGAGACCACAGGCAGAAACTGGAGAACAGTATATATTCCTAGTCCACAAGCCGACAAATGTATTGTCAATTAATAATTTTAAATAGATACACAGCCTTCTGACAGATAAACCTAGACCACTATGGGTACCTAAAACCTGCTCGAAAGCCCATAGAAACCCAGACAGGAATTTTGAGGTTTGAGTTTCCAGGGGTCAGCAAAGTAATTTAAGTGCTACTTTTGACAAAAACACAAACAGCACAGAAACATGACGAGTGAGCAAACCACATCACGTCATTGATTGAATGAAACAAACATGTTCAAATGAAGTAAAATGAAGGCATACTAAAGTTTAGTCTATTAAATCAGACATACAGTATTACATATTTAGCAGTCCGATATACAAATACATATCTGAATATATATCCAGACATAGTAGTTAAACAGTACATATCTTCCATTAACAAGAAGAATATTTTCATGATAAATATATTACATCTTTTATCTGCAGCAAAATATACTATGTGCAGTTAGCGTCTACATTACAGTAAAGTTAAACATCAAGCTAGGTGTTATTTAAAGTGGAACACGCCTTTTCTAAATGTATTATCAAATATACATGATATAGTTTTCTGGTATGAGGCCTGTTCTGCCTTTATAGGTCGCCTGAAGCCAGCCTGGTTCCACAGACAGGTGTACTGCAAAGAAACAATAAAGAACACACCTCAGCAACTCTGCTGTCAAGAAGGGGTGAGGTGTGTGAGTGTATGTGTGGTATACCCACCATTAGAGAACAGTGCCCCCTGTGGAAAACTGAGCTCATGGCTGTGCTCTGCTTCACAGGAGTACAAGGCCTTCGCTTCCCTGGGAGAGCAAATAAATAGAGCAGAGGTTTGTTTAAAAGAAGGGTTTCAAAAAATCCTAAAGATGATTAATTAAATGTAATTCCTGTTTTCATGTTTTACTGATTTTTTAAACGTATTTTATGTAATACAGTAGTATTTATATCCAATCATTTGATTTGGTGAAATGGTGGAAACACAGGTACAGGAACCATACCTTCCTCTTATGCATACATCTAGAGCTGAAGAGAATACTCCACTCTCACGCGCTGATGCTCTGGATGTGTAAAACACACACACACACACACACACACACACACACACACACACACACACAGGGTGTATATTAAAAAGTACTTCCTTCACATTGCTACTGTATAAACCATTACTTGGACCTGGAGCATGTGGACGCTTACATGGATCTCGGCTTCTGGCAGCCGTTGGCTGCAGAGTGTTTGGGGGCCAGGTCAGAACTGGAGCAATTGTGTGATGCCTTAAGTGTGCTGTCTTTGGGCTCGAGTGACATCAGACTCTGTACCGACCCGTGACAGCTCTTGTAATCTGAAGGTCATTCGAAAAAAGAAAAAAAAAAGCACAATGGTTGTCAAATAAAATAACTTAAATAAAAAAACTGGGACACACTAACTTCACAATTATTATTCAAAAATATTCGACATAACTTGATTTGATTTGCATTATTCACAAGCAAATCTAATGAGGTGGCTAGCATTTGGAATCGTTAATGGTCTAATTTTCTTGTATCATGCATTATCTTGTAATCAAAATGTAAAAGAAAAATTTGAAATAATCTCTTGACCTCACTGGCTGAAAGGTCCTGCAGCTTAAAGCTTAAGATAATGCTTAAAATGTAGTGGTAGGACTCTGTGTATAAAGGGATTAAAACTAGTCAGCCTTCATCCTCTCCCCCCTGCCGTCCTGCTGCCCGCCAAGAGGGCTGGCGTCGCTTTCCGTGTTTGGAATCTGCATATGCGGCGAGACTTTGCTTCCTGATTGGCTACTGCTGATACGCTAATTGCGTATGCAAGAAACTGGGACAATCCTATTGTGACCCTCGTGTCGCTGTTCACAGCAAAGTGGTCACGTGAAAATGAGTTCTAATTGGCTGTTGCCTGTGTAGGGTCATCCAATGAGCAGACGCTCCGACCAGCTCATGAATAAATTAATTCCTGACCAAGAGGAGGCAGACTAGAGTGGAGCAGACAAATGCTAACCAGGCTAATTACCAGGCTAATTACCACCAAAGTACGCACCCTCGGAGATATGAAGAGAAGTGAGAGAGGAGGACGTGGAAAGTGGGTAGGGAAACAGGGAGGAGGAGGAGGACGACGAAGAGGAGGCGGTCCTGCAATGCTGAGGCGCCGAGGTGGATTCTGTCACGGAGGAGGAGCTACAGGATGCCGCTCTCTGCTCCGAGGAGGGAGCGCTCTTCAGAGAGGAGCTGGAGGACGCCTGCTGGACAGGTCCGCTCCCCCCGAGGGAGGGGATGCACTTCACCTCCACCCCCTGCTGCAGGGAGGCGGAGGAGAAGGAGGCTCTAGAAGGAGTCCTCGGCTCCTTTGCTGCAGACAAAGAGAAGGCGGGCGGGTTCCTTTTGGCGGACGGGCTGGTTTCCATCGTCGAGTGCAAGGAGACGGTGGAGGAGCACAGGGAGGAGGCGCGCTGGGCAGAGGTCCTGGAACGGGGAGGTTTAAGATGGAGGGAGCTGGGGCTGTCGGCTGGTTTGGCCTGCTCTCTCCCATTCGCGGAGGAGTCGGTCACAGAGCAGGAGAGAGCCACGGGAGGAGAGGAGGAGATGGGGACAGCGGTAGGAGAATTGGGAGGTGAGATCTGAGACAATCCGTTCTTTTCAGAGGAGTGGGAGGAGAGAGATTCCTGGCTGCCCATGGGAGTCGTACTGGGGCTGCTACTGAACGTGTCACCTGGTGGGAGAGACAGGGGAGAACAGTGGCATTTTGGGAGAACTCAATAACAAGACTATATGTGCATAAAAATGTCAGTATTAGCCCGTAAATTTGTTATTGTGAAACATTACTTTTTTGAAGCCTGCACTCCTAATGGGAGGAGCAAATTTGGGGGTGGAGTCTAGTCTTGTTTTTGTTTGGCTTCAAAACGTATCTCAAAGTGTTACCGTCCTGTAATGACAGTGACAACTTGACTTACTGTCATTGTCTGCCAGGCAGAGGGCAGGAGGGTAGAGACGGGCCCTCCTCTTTCCAGATGACAAACAGATGGCCTTGCTCCTTCGAGGAGCAGATCGAGAAGACAAGGTCTGTGGCAGCGGGACTGAGATCTCTGGGGCTTCTCTAAAAATCTAAAGAAGCAACAAACACACACCAAGTTATCTCTCTCTATAACTATCTCTCTCAATAGATTTGTGTGTGTGTGTGTGTGTCTTTATACCTTATTGTGGTTTTCAATGATAATCTCGACCACAATATTCTGGAACTTGATGTTCATCATGGCTGCCACCGTCTCTTCCTGTGACCTCATCAGTGTGGGACCAAAGATCATTCCGAGGTTGGACACAGTCATCATGTTTTGGTCACTGTGAGTGGAGATCCTGTACACAAAATGATTTTCACATTAACTCTCAAGATACAGTACATGAGAATACAGAAAGCTAATAATTTCTGAAAATGTATGAGATAGGTTGTTTGAAATGCTGAGTCTTGTAAGAAACCACCTTCAACTTGAAATATTTAACTTAACTGACAGTTTGACTTCTTTATGCAATTGGAAAGGATATTCTTTCATTTTTAGAAAAACTGTTAAACTAGCTTTTAAATGTCTTTACCAACTTGTATCTGAAGGTTTTGAAAATGTTTCTTGTAATGAATGGTATATCCATATCCATTCTGCTACTACATGGCAAATGTCAAGTTTCGCCTTTAAAGTACTTTGAAAATGTCTCAGTAGTCAAACAGAATAATAAAAAGGCACATACTTGAGCAGGTGATTGGTCAGGAGTTCCAACATTTCTTTATTTTTGTCTGGAAGTTTGTGAACAAGAGCATGAATCGCTCTTACGCGGTAACTCTGATCATCAGACTCTGTTAAACGAGACACAAAAGTCACATTTCCATTACCACGGCTTACAAGTGTACAAACAAATGTCAGCAATTTTGGCAATGATGATCTTACTGGCAGCCTTGATAAAATCTTTATGCAGTCTATAGGTCATCAGAGGTTCTGCCAAACACCTGCAAACATCATAAATGGTAAAGCCAGTGTTTACAGGGCATGAGCAGTACTTCAGAAAGCTTGTGTGTTTGTATGATACCTTAGGTAATTCTTGAGGCCACTGGTGATGGTCTTGTTGTCCCAGATATCTGGGTCCAGTTTCATGTCAGGAGAAGCTGTGACTCCTACAGGGACACGATAGAGTAGATTAGAAATGACTGACTCATATGTAATGGCAATAATCCATTCAAGATATTCTAAGTAAGATTGACACTTATGTAAAATGAATCCAAAGGAGACTACTTCACCCAGCGGGGCTGACTGGAGCATTGGCTTCAGACTCACATTCTGTCATCAAAAGCCCCACAGATACCACAATAACAAAGTAAATAGAGAGTGAATTGGCTAGACATTAACTCAACAAATCTCAACTGTATCTTTACTAAGATATGGTCAAATTGAAGTTGGTTAAAAGGTGAAAATCTTACTTAGTATAACTTTAAAAACACCATACAAGCGGATTCCTCACCAAACCCAGCAGACATCAACCTCTGCACCTTAGAGTTGACGCCTCCAGTCCTGTATAGTCCCAGGGTGTCAATGCCTATCACATGCACACACACTTGATTCATTACAAATAAACCATGCCTAAATATTTGCCTAAATCATCACAACAAATGCATGTTTCTTTCAAATTGTAGGGTCAGAATTACTGTACCTCTCATTTCCACCAGCTCAATACACCTCTTAACAAAGTTAAAACCAGCCGTGTTGAGAAAGGCTGTGAAAAAAACACACAACCATGATTTCTGATACAATGTACAGTAGGTAATGATACGGCAGAGAATGGAGAAGAGCACTAAATTGATCACAACTTACTTTCCTCTTTCTTGCTCAGTAACGAAGGTAGAGTGTAAATCTGAGAAAAATTAAAACATGCATTCTTTTTTATATATCAGTTAATCAGATAATACATAATGATTGTCTTTAATAATTTGACACATGCTGCCTACGCTAGCTTGTTAGCTTGTAAAGTTTACAATGCTAAATGACTCACATTCTAAATCAAATTGTTATTAGTGACACCGTCTTAATTTTTTATATTTACATATATTGATAATTACAATTTATTTATTACAATTATTGTTTGAGTTAAGGGAGCAGGTGAAGTGTTTTATTTTTAAAATAAACAACATACAGAGATGGCAAGTTTGATCAGCTCTAATCTGTAACAAGCTCGCCGGTGTAAACCACCGGCTGTCGGCCGCACCCCAGCCCCCGAGTGGATTATTCTATTAAACGAGACGAGCGTAAAAACATGCTTTGCTCTACATGCTTTTGCACTCTCTCGCCGCACGAGGAATACAATTTAAAAAATATATATTTTATATAAAATATATATATATATATTTGTCTAGATTTGTTGCTTCATGAGAGTATAGACCATCATTTAAAATACTATTTTACTATCGTTTTCTTTGAACATTCACTTCAAGAGAGCAAAACAAGTAACAACTGTCTGTCTTACAGGTTCTTTTCCATCCATGGCCTCCATCCACTGCTTCCTGTTGGACTCAGAGAGCGCCTGCAGTGTGGTCACACCGTGTCTGCACAGAATCAAAACACTATCATGTTTCCCGAGACACATTCAATTCATTTTGGCTGTTATAGGCAAGAGGGTCTGGCTGCAGACTGGAGCTCCACTCTAGACAAGAAACACGTGACCTCCACTTGCTTAGAGTAGGCTAATGAATAATTACAATACACACTGTGTCTAGGTTGAACGAGTTTCAACCTATTCCGTTTACAATATTTTAAGGGAAATGCCTAACTTAACAAAACTAATTCCGCCAATCTAACCAAGTGGAGGTCACGTGCTTGCGGTAAGAGTGGGAGAGGCTCACACTCCATTCTCCCTGGTACACGGTCACCACAGGTAAAGGCAGGTAGCCTAAACAGCAGTGTGTGACGCGAACTAACCAAGAACGATCCTTTCAGCGGCCTTGTCCTATTCCTTTCATTTCTGCATTGATCACATGTAATTTTAGTTAAACATCTTTTCACAATCAATGTTAATAAAACAAGAGCAGTCGTACAAGCCTGTGCTTTTATGTTGGTCGATATCGGCCAAGTCGCACACAAAAAAAACATAAGCATGAAAAGGCGTAGTCCCACAGAAGTGCGCAAATGAATTACAAAATGTATTGAAATGTTTGTTTGTTATTTTGTTTTTGTTCATATACCGATGACTCAGACAACTTCACGGAGAGGTGAGTTGCGTGGCTCGCAAATCGGCAATGCAAAAAATCTCTGCCAACAAAACACAGGTTTGACCCAGCTACTCCCTCCGAATTCCGAGCGTGGAGGTCACGTGTTTCCGGTCTAGAATGGAGCTCCAGTCTTCAGGCAGCGTGATGTCACACAGGGCTAGTGTCCTTCTCACCTTTCCGCCACCTCGATGTCGAAGCAGAAGCGCTTGTCTATGGAGTCGGTCTTCCTCCTGACACACGAGCGCAGCTTAAACATCTCCGGTCCCCCAGCCATCACGCCATTCTGTTGACAAGATACACGCTAAAACATTATTATTCAGATTATTCACTTACAATCAGTGCCTTGCAGCACTTTTTTTGGTTTATCAGCACATCAGTAGGAGGGAAGACAGGTTATGAATTCATTGCATTGTTGAGGAACTGCTAGTGCCATATTGAAAGATGCTTAAGTCGCAAGGCCCATAGACTGATATGTGATGGTGTTAATAAATGCCTGCTAAAAATGATAAAATGGGATAAACATTATCTCTTGAACTGGCCATCGCTGTTTAGACATTAAAGGGAATTAACTAACACAGGTGTTGCGAGTTTGTTTGCTTGACTGGTTAGACCTCTTTTACGCATGGCAGCGTACAACTTCAGACATAATAACTGAAACGTCATATGTCATATTGACATATGAACAGATACAGTATTGTCAGTGGTGCCCGCTCACCTGTCTGCTGGCTGGCCGGGTCTCTGTGTTGCTCATGGTGAACAGCTTGGAGCCTTTCTCATAGGTACAGTAGTATCTGGTCCAAGCACAGCCCAGGGGCCCTAAAAGCCATTACAGAGCAGTATAGCAACAGTGTGTAAAACCATTTGAGTTATTCTATTGAGTATGGCTACTCTATTTGTGTAGGTAGAGAAAGAATATCATTTCAGGCTGCTCAAACTAATTTAGTCAGACCCTGAATGAGACCCTGAATGTGTGTGTGTCCATGTGGGGGGGCTCTTACTTTTCTCCTGTATATACAGATACCCCTCCATGGTAAAACAGCTGGGGGCTCTAATGTCTGATTCTGCTGATTGAATCCTCTTCATTAGCTTCTCAACCTCTGCACGGGTGCTTTCAAAGTTATTACGTGTCTGGAACACACACACACACAAACAAAAGCACACACATGGGGTTTTTGTGGTTAAGTGCAGATAAAACTGTAAAGACCACTGTTGCACAGACAAATAAAAAATAGACAGGTATAAAAATATCTACTGGATATGGGTAATAAAACACTTAATGGCAGTTAAGTCAAGGGAAGGGCCTGGTGGGACTCAACAACCATTTTTACAAACTAAGTACTACACTAAATTTATAATCTGGCTGTTGCTTAGTTGTGTCTGTCTAGACAACCACCACATCTAATTAAGTGGAAACTGCATAGTCTGTGATTTTCACGGGGCTATGCCTTTGTTTATTAGCATTATTTATTAACCTTGTATGGTACCAACAGAGAAGCAGCATTGTTTAATGCAGGATTGTTTCTTACATTCTGTAGATTGAACTGAAGGTGTTGCTTGTATGGTTCAAACTCGCTGGCCAGTTCATAGCCCTCATGGTAGAATGTAAACAAACCCTGAAGAAAAGCTAACAACTAAAGAAGAGAAAGACACAAGACATTAAAGGAAATATAAAACTAGAGAGCGAAAAAAGAATTGGCATAATGAGAGAATTTACAGATATGTTATTTGGTTATTTGCTAATTAAAGCTTTCGAAGTGAGAAACGTCCAATGTTGTGTTATTTAAGTGGTTTACAAACCACTGTGACCCCAAAAGATTAATTGTTTGCATGTGACGCATCGCAAACAATAAACCATTTTTTTAAATATGCAAATTTTTACTAAAGATAATCAAACAATACTATAAATATGAAAAACTAAATACTGAATTACGATTATTTCAAACTCATAATTTTACGCCCCCTCTAAACGCATAGTGACCCCGACATTTTGAGAACCACTGTGTTATTTGGTTTTTCGGCAGTTATTCTCGCTGCCATTGTTTACTCAACAACCAAGACTCCGTCTGCTTTTTTCTCATGCAGAAGAGGTCTCCACACAGGGAGTGCAACTGCTGTAACAGGAAGGCCGCTTTGCTGATACCCATCATCTAAACATCTTTATCTTTGGACAAACAGTGAGTGTTCATGCATGGAAGTGAATTTCATCCTTCTCTTGTTTATCAGTGACTATGTTTGAATGCACACAAACATTACTACTCTTCAATGCATTATCTAAAATCTGGGCGATGCCATCGTATGCCACATTTTATGCATACACTGTATGCGATTCACTCCTGGAAATACTGCACACATTAAAGGTACACTCCTCGATTTGAGTCCGGATTACCCTACTGATTGAAGCAAAACCAAAACATTGTTGTTTTGGTTTGACTCTCAGAGAATGTACAGGTGCATCTAAAAAATAATTTAATATCGTGAATGTTCTGTAATTTAATTCAAAAAGTGAAACTTTATATATTAGATTCATTACACATAAAGTGAAATATTTCAAGCCTCTTTTTTGTTTTAATCTTGATTATGGCTTACAGCTAATTAAAAATCCAGTATCTCAAAATAGAATTGTTTTATTCAGGGCTCTAGGGTTGCTATAACATAATCAAGGAGTGTATCTTTAAGTTCTGTAAAGCAACAGCAAGAATGCAAAAAACTACACTATACGCTATAAAGGCTAATAATACTTTTCTTGACTTCATATTTTGACTGCTTGATTATGGCAACCTCTCCACTATTACAAACGCAGTGTGAATATCCAAGCTTTAAAAACGTGACTGATGATGACATTTGGCTGTACGTGCCGCCACTTACCGGCTCCACAAATTCAAATTTCTTCCTCTCCTGGACTTCCTGTATCTTGAAGACATATTGCAGTGAGGCATCGTAAAACACCTGCCTGTCCTTACTCATCTGTGAGTCAGCCTGCAACCATGTGAGAAGTGTTAAGCTTCTGAAATGGTAAACCATGGTCAGAAGAGGGAATGGGAAATGGTAGTTCACCTCTAGCAGCTGGGACTCTTTCTTTTTGGAGGACACGTTCAGGTGTTTTTCCAACACAGAGTAATACTTCTCTGTCTCTTTGTCAAACTGCTTCTTTCCCTCCTGACAAAGATATACAATACATTTTATTTGCAAATCCCAAAGAAGGTTCAAAATTGGACTGACAACACAATCAAACCAGCAAAGTGAGCGACATGTTTGTAAGCAACTTCGTAAGCAAATTTTAGAAGATTTCTTTTTTTTCAACAAATGGTCACACTGGTCATGAAGAAATAGTACTAAAATAAGTAGGTCTACATGTTTCTCACACAACCGTGATACATTCCACAGGCTGAAGAGGTGCGCTCAAAATCTTCAACATCGTCACAACCAGAGCAGTCATCCCATTCTGCATCAATTATTCATGATCACAAGCCTGTTCATTGGGCCCTGCTCATCATGTGACACCACTGACATGAGCGAAAGTGAGCCAGACTACATTCCAAGAGTTGAGACAGAGCTGAAACCAGACAACATACTCTGTTTGTGTCTAACTGACTCGACCCCCCCATCCAAGCTCTGTTTCTGTTTCGCTCTCTCTGAACATTGGCCGTTCCCATGACCTTTAAAGTGACTCACGACTGTGACCGCCGACCGACTGTGTATCCGATGGCGACCAATTAATTGGATTCCTTGAGAGACTAACTGGAAGCAGACCAGCGCAGGACTATCTGCCTCTTCCTCAACCATGACTAGGGCATGCTTTTATGAGTTAGATAACTTATATTCACATCTTTCTAATTGCGTTTTATCATATTTGTGTTTACATACTGGAATGGTTCAAACCGTGGCACAGGTTATTATCAAATGTGAGATTAAATAACATGGCATAAAGGTCAGCATATTTTATTCAGCATATTAATTAGAAGTTAGCATTCTGCTTAGTGTTAATTTATCCAGTGAGGTTTTTCAGCTGGTATTCTAGATAATTGATATGAACAGCAGTCAGGGCTATTGGCAGTGTAATAAGTGACAAATAACAAACACAACAAAACAAACTTAAGCCTTTATAAACTAATATAACCACTAGGCTTATATAACTACATTACAGCTGTACCTTAACGGCTCCGATCTGCTCCTTACGGAACCTCTCGAGTGGTGAGATCAAAACGTCATCCGCGTTCTGTATCTAAAATTGGAAGAAGCAAAACAGTCAGCTCACAGATAACATTCATAAATGAATCCATGGGTCAACAACAACAGTTCTTGACATTGGCATGTTATTATATTGCCAGGAAGGGACGGAGACTTTCTAGAGCTCCAATCATGCACGTACACAAGGGGGTTTCAAGTGATTAATAGCATTCTTTTTAGCATAGCAGAAAGCATATACAACCATGAACACATTTAAACACAATACATAACACAGATTTAAATTATTCATCTTGAAATCCTCAAAAAGCATTTTGTGGTCCCCCAGACCTCCTTGGTGAGAACCACTGGTCTTAACCTTAATCTTTTTGACTAACAAGAAGTGGGGAAGTAGAATTTCAAAAGTGTTTATGTACAGTACAATGTCTAATTTGCATGGCTGTGCCATTTGGTGATTATCATATTTACAAAAAAAAGGATTATATCTTACATGACCAGCCAAGGCCGCGGGTCTTAGGCTCCAATATATTTGTCTTGCGCCCATCTCACATATTTTGTACGAGTGTGAGGGCTATATAGCCAGGCCCCTCTCCTATCTTCATGTCACTTCATTTAAGCATCTGTGCTAGAAAGGCCTCTTTTATCAGTGCCTTTGCCAAAAATCCAATTAAGGGACTTAAAAGGACTACATTTGACATGAAACTAGGCTGCTTCACTCCACTATACTGAGATAGTTATCCAATCCAGAGAGAGAGGGAGAGAGAGAGAGAGAGAGAGAGAGAGAGAGAGAGAGAGAGAGAGAGAGAGAGAGAGAGAGAGAGAGAGAGAGAAAGACTCTTTTTATAGACTTTCCCAGGCAGGCAACGCTGTGCTCAAAGTCTCATTGGGGAATTGGCAGAATAAGTTCCACATGCTACCTCTCCAACCAATCCCTGAACACACACTCACACAGCGTATATACATCACACGTGCACATACACAATCTCAGAACACCAATGGCCCGTGCCAGACTCCAGTCTCTCCGACACAAAGACCTGGTTGAGTTAGGGTCTCTAAATAATGGAGCACTTCCAAGCCACTATCAAAGCCTTGCAGGCTACATTTAACTAACTTAACACCTAAAGTTAAAACAGTAGTGTGTAATATTAAGCACAAGGGGCCGGGGTTGAGCCTGGGTATCCATTAACACATAACACACACATAGGGCGTGCTTTTTCAACCACGTGCCTCAGTTTTGCATTAAAACACAACAACATGGCAGTGGGACTTTTCGTGGAAGTAGTTTCTTTAAAGTTAGGGATTTCGTGGCAATCGGAGGGTAAACACTACACGACTTGGCATGCTACACTACATATGGAAATATCCTCATCAAAACAGAGGCTTTTGAATACTTGTGAAATCATGTAATTACCAGATATTACCCACTATCACATACAGATGAATGTATAGTTGCATACGTTCACTCACACACACATACACAAACTTACCAAGCGCCTTCGCTCTTCTTCCATGGTGCTCAGGAGCTGAGAAAATTCCTTTAATGATTGAGCTACAAGAGAGAGTGATTGACATTGTGTTATCATTGTCCATGTTACTGGTTGGGTGTCGTTTCTGTGGTGCCGTTTACAGGAACGTATTGCTCACCTATGTTGATTTCATCGTCTGTCTCTGCATCCCCAATGCACTCAAACTGGAACTCCTGTAGAGACTGAGAGAACCTCTGAACAGCCAGGGACAGACCTGAGAGAAAGAAAGAGAAAGAGAGAGAGAGAGAGATAAATTGTGTTATTTCTCATTACATCACTTAATCCATTACACAAACTCAAATCAATACAATGGAGGCTTTTCTCAGAGGTGTCACAGTAGGGGAAACTTGTGGCCATCTCTAAACCAAACACAGTCAGACCAATGTCCCCAAAAATGTATAACGTAGGTTATAACCTAATTTTTAAAACATGAGTATGTATTTAAGTCTTGGTAGAGAGAGAGAGAGAGAGAGAGAGAGAGAGAGAGAGAGAGAGAGGGGGGATGTGGACAGGGTTGATTGACAGCTCATCCAATCTCCGAAACCATGTACACAACAGTCTATGTATTTTAATTGTTGCTCTTAAATGACAAATGAAACCAACCAACACAATTACACTTTCAGACAAGCGCTGCATATTTGCAACCTCGGGTCCAAAGTCTATTCTAAGTCATTCAAAGTCATTACATCATCAACTGATATTTAAGCAACGGTGTTAGGTAATGCCATCCACAAATGTTTACGCCCGTTACGTACAGTACACGTCTAACGTTACCTGTGTGTAATACACAATTAAAAGTCAATGCTGTAGCATACAAATAGAAAAGATAACGGCAAGTGACGTCTTATATAGCCTAATATTATCACGAATAATATACGCAATAAATCAACAGTAGAACGCCGCCTACTTTATTCTTAACACGTTTTCATACTTACTTTTCATAGCAGATATGAGCATATTTCCGTCTTTAATGAGGTCCTTTATAAATCTGTTGGTGCGTTCCAGCTCTATCTCATGGCACTGCAGTCTTTCTCTAAACTCTGGACTGTCCAGAAAAGAATCACTGAACTCGAGCGTCGGAAGACCCATTGATAAAAATAAAAAAACACCTATTTTTTCAGACACGTTGTCTGTCTGTAGGAAAGTAGCTGCGTTTTAAATCCTCGGAAAAATGAATAGAGGTTTTCCGCAACTACTTTTTCATGCTTTTTTCTCAGTTATCCTAGAACTTCCGGACAGGCTGTGAAAGGGAAGGCAGAGGCGTAGATATTGAGAGTTTGTCCATACTGTACGAACGATTCACACGAAGTTATTACCTAAACATTGTAGGCTACGATGTAAAACCGCCACGATCAGACGCCCAACGTTCAAAAAGTAATAATACCTCGGTAATATAAGCAGTTTAACAGCTATGGCGACGAGATTTCTACTTGGAATGGCTGTCCCTAAAATCTGTATAGTCCCAACCCAGGTTACACACGGCTCTACACACAAAATCGACTATTGTTACTATGGGGACAGAGGACTGCTGCTGGACTTTTTAAAAATCCTTTAAAACCAATATTTTTTTTCCTGAGCACCTTCTAATCTGATTTCACTTTTGCATCGTTTGTACTTAATTAGTAATTAATTTATGTAACATAAATAAATAAATATTATAGGAAACATTAGAATTGTCATGAGAAATGCAGCGCCTCCCTAATCTATTTTATAATATAATATAATCCATTTGGGACATGCATGCTGAATTAAGATACGTTTGGTGATCAGAGATGATCTACCAGCAACAACCAAGCCTGCTTGTTACCTTATTTGACCTAGCTATGCAAGATTTATAACAAATAGAAAATCCTAATTTTTTACCGCATTGTTATGATGTGTCATGTGTGTAAAAAACTAAGAAGGGTTTAATATCAGCTGTAGTGAAGTCATGACGCCTTTTAAGTTGTTCAGGGCAATACAGATCGTCGGATATTTGAAAAAATATAAATTGGACTTGTGCCAGAAAAGCATGGGGCGGACACATTATTGAATGCGAACCCACAGTCGCTGGGGGGGGGGGGGGGGGGGGGGCGCGGCGGCGGGGGGGGGGGGGCGGGGGGGGGGGGGGGGGGGGGGGGGGGGGGGGGGGGGGGGGG
>JAOEHI010048586.1:0-10903 GCA_025447815.1 Percopsis transmontana | reverse complement strand
TCATGCGGGTGTCATGCGGGTGTCATGCGGGTGTCATGCGGGTGTCATGCGGGTGTCATGCGGGTGTCATGCGGGTGTCATGCGGGTGGGCGGGACCAAGGCTCACCTCGGTCTGGATCATGTTGATGCGTCGGGAGCAGAGGGTTTTCACACAGTTGTAGATGTCCACCACCCCTTCGCACTCGGCCATGTCCAACATGACGTCCAGCACGATGTAGCAGCCGGTGCGGCCCGCTCCGACGCTAGCGCGCGCACACGCACGCACACACGCACACACACACACACACACACACACGACGTGAGGAATTCAGCTGTCTGAATCGTGTTTTGGAACCGTTTGTTGTACGTGGAAACTGCCGCATGCAAGCTACCGACACCAAGGAACATCTCTAGTGCTCTGTTCTCATAAATAACTATTCGACCTGCTGATCCTAAATATTAATCTTGCAAACCTTTTTTACATTTTTACATTTACAGCATTTGGCAGACGCTTTTATCCAAAGCGACTTACAAATAGTACATGTCAACTGTTGAACCGGTTTTTGCAAGCAGATAACATTCTCCTAGAATAAGGACAGCATCATGTCATAAGGTTACTTTACTTATGCATTTGCACAACATTACTCAAAGGTTTATCATTCACTCCTTAAAACAGTTAGTAATTACAATAATCAAAGTTTTCATTCACACTTCAAGTTATTCATTCTTCAAACAGTAAATGAATTGCTAACTGTAAAGTGCTTAGTATTCTAAGAGAGTATTCCAGTATTCAAACAACTCTTGCTTAATATTTACTGGGCATTATCGTCCTCCATCTGCCCCAACAGCTATAAGCCCCATCCTGGCCCCATATATCAGGTCTGAGTTTGTCTGTCTGGGTGATCTTTCATTTGCTTGAACCACTTTAACCATAAATGCTTAAAGTATTTATGCAATTTGACTCTTTAGATCTCTCACAAATCATTACAAGTCCCATCAGGTATGATTCCAAGTGTTCAGAAAAGGCCTCAGTCAACTCCCCTTATGGATATCATACTGGCGTTTTTTTGTACAGCAACGACGTCAGTGACCACTGTTTTATTGCCTGCATCAGGAAAAATGTTATGTTAAGCCTACCTACGCAGTTGTGTCTTAAACGTTGAGCAAGCTTTCTTACATGACCTTGCTTTGGTAGATTGTTTTGGGATCAGTTTGGCCCCCCTCTGTTGAGGATGCCCGGTTGCCCTTTCACAGTATTTTTAGTACCATCATTTATAAGCACGCCCCCCATTAAAAATGTTTGAATTACAAGCCCCTTCAGGCCCTGGTTTAACGAGGATCTGGCAAAGGTACCGCACCTAAGAAACTCTCGCAGCTTGGTAATTATTTCGTCAACTAAGAAATAAAGGCACCCAGGCTGGCCGGGAAGCCAAGACTAAGTGTCCTGATCCTAGAAAGTTCTGGAAAACTGTGACAGTCATGGAAAATATAACGTCCTCCTCTCATTTCCCTATTTCCCCTAAATGCTGATGGTACCATTGTCACTGAGAAGGAGATCTTTAACCACCATTTTATTAAATCTGGATCTCCTTTTGACCGAGCTACCCCTCCCAGTCCGTTCAACACTCCAACCACTTCCCTTAGTCCTAGCCCTATACCCCCCCCCACCAACCCATGCTCCCCCATACTCTTTATGTAGCTTTACTTTTCGAGAAATTGCTGAGGTCGAGGTATTGCAAGAATTACATAAGCTAGATCCTAGGAAACCTTCTGTGTCGGATGAACTTGATTTTTTTCTTCATCTTATTAATTTGCCTCTCCTCACTGCAGAGAGCCCTTGCGCCTGGAAAGAGGCTACCATTCGGCCTCTATTTAAAGGGGGCGAGCGAGCTGATCCTAACAACCACAGACCTATCTCCATTTTACCCTGTACATCAAAGGTTTCAGAAAAAACTGGTAAATCCACACCTGATTGATTTCCTAGAAGTATACAATGTGCTCTCACCAATGTAGTCTGGCTTTTGTTCTGGCTTTGGGGCGTGTCTCTGCGTCTCTCTGCGCCATTGCTATGGACTCTAAACAATACTGTCCTGCTATTTTTATTGATCTGGCTAAGGCATTTGACACTGTTGACCATCAAATTCTTATTGGTAGGCTGCGGAGCATTGGGGCCACTAAACCCTCCCTGGCATGGTATACACAGACTATTTGTCCAGTAGGGTTCAGTATGTTAAATCATAAAATGTACTGTCTCAGCCCCTACCCATCCAGTAAGGGGTACCTCAAGGGTCAATCCTAGGTCCCAGTCGCTTTTCAATCTACAGAAACAATATTGCCCAAACTGGTGGCAGTTCATCCATCCACCTGTATGCTGACGACACAGTTTTGTATTCAGTAGGGCCGCCCCCGGACTTTGTACTACACACTATTCAGGGTAGCTTCAATAACATTCAGCAGGACTTTTTCACTCTAAATCTTCAGTAGTTCAGTAGGAAGCCAGTTGCCCCCCCCCCCCCTGTCCTATGACTACCCGTGATGGATCAGTGCTTGAAGCAGTCACTTGCTACAAGTACCTAGGCCTTTGGGTTGAGAGTGCTTTATCTTTTACACACCATGTACAAAATTGCAAGGAAAAGTTCAATCTAGACTGGGATTTCTGTATAGACACCACTCCTCCTTCACCCTCTCCGCTAGACTCACGCTTGTCCAGGCAACCGTCCTGCTTATGCTAGATAACGGCGACAACATTTACAGTTTAGCCTCTAAGAGTGTTCTAAAACTGCTAGACGTTCTAGACCATTTTGCCATGAGATTGGCTACAGGTGCCCCATATAAGACCCCACCACTGCACGCTAAATTCTCCTGTTAATTGGCCATCCATGCACATCCAACGCAGAATACACTGGCTAGTAAGTTTGTTGCATACATCCTTCTCCTTATACAACACATGCTCTGCCCGCCACATACTGTTGAAAGTTGCCATGGACTGGAATGGCCTACAAAAGATGTGCTTTTCGGGAAATCTCTTGTAGACATGTTTTCAGATGTCTGCAGTTGCTTTACAATGGTCTAACCATCTCTATCAATTTGTATCATGAGTTTATACATTTTTAAATCCCCTTATGGTCTGTTTATTTTTATTAACTTACCTTAACTACCTTTTTTATACTGCCTTCCACCCATGGTCTCATCCGCTTATATGTTGTCTTGGTGGCTCTGTTTCCCTTTTGTTTTTTTTCTGCTTCGCACTTTCTTATGGTTTTGTATCGTTTGCTTTGCCCTGCCCTGCCGGCTCGGTTGGGTGGTGTTTGTGCTGTGTGTTCAGTTTTAGTTTTTCTGTTCATGTATCAAGTCTCTTCCGGCCGACTGTCCATGTTTATTTATTTTTGGTACCCTTCTCCTGTGTGTCTCTTCCCTCAAGAGGATACCTCCTCTAGGGGGCAGGATAGTCTAGTGGTCTGGGTGTTGGACTCCCAGCCGTAAGGTCGTGGGTTCGAGCCCCAGAGTTGGCCTACCTGTAAGCATCCTTCAGCAAGATGCCTAACCCCTACCTGCTCCATGTAATAGAACAATGTCATTGTAAGTCACTTTGGATAAAAGCGTCTGCTAAATGCTGTAACTGTAACCTCCTCCTGCCAGGCCGTGGTTCGAAATAAGAATTTGTTCTCAACTAACTTGCCTGCCTAAATAAAAGGTTAAACACATACATAAAAGCCACGCCTAAGTGATGTCACCTTATGTTGCTTAATAGGCTAATATGGGCATGATATTTCCCATCGCCATTTGCCGCCCAGCAGGTACGCTAGCCCTGCTAGCGTAGAGCTAGCAGGGGGGTCCATCATCGCGTCCCCTCACCTGCAGTGGACGACCACGGGGCCAGCGTCCGGAGGGGTGGAGGCCTTGACCCTGCGTATGAACGCCAGCAGGCCCGTGGCGTGGTACGGGACGCCGTGCTCCGGCCAGGACGTAAAGTGGAACTGACGCACCTCATGCTTGGCAGAGTAGCCTCTCTGTTGGCACGCACGCACGCGCACACGCACGCACACACGCACGCACACACGCACGCACGCACGCACACACACACACACGCACGCACACACACACGCCCGAGAGATGTTAGCATAACAACAACCCCAATAACATATCTTACAGTATTATTTAATATTAAATCAGACATGTCCCTTTTATCAACAGTACACAGTGGCTATGTTACAACCAGAAACGCAATAAAAAACAAAATGAAAAAGTAATAACAATAAGTCACGAACCTCGCGACCCCTTAGAGGGTCCTAACCCCAATGTTGACAAGCCCCCTATCTATCCCCCTAGACAGACAACGCAGACAGACAGGCAGGCAGATGAGAGACAGACAGGCAGGCAGGCAGGCAGACAGACAGACAGACAGACAGACAGACAGACAGACAAACAGACACGCCAATAGACAGACAGGCAGGCAGGCAGGCAGACAGACAGACAGACAGACAGACAGACAGACAGACAAACAGACACGCCAATAGACAGACAGGCAGGCAGGCAGGCAGACAGACAGACAGACAGACAGACAGACAGACAGACAGACAGACAGACAAACAGACAAACAGACACGCCAATAGACAGACAGACAGACAGGCAGGTCAGAGTGAAGACAACAGGGACAGACGTGTGGGGTGTTATCTGCGGCGGGAGGGCAAGACCTCTTGCCGCCAGAGGCCAGCAGGAGCTGTGGTGTGACAGACACAGACGGGGGTGCACAGTGGCTCTGAGCAGGGGAGGGTTCGACTCTGCCCTACCAGGAGGCTGCTGCAGTCACTCAACAATGTCTTCTTCTAAGCCAAGACGACAAAAGGAAGAGCGAACCCCCCCCCCCCACTCACCCACCCCTGTGAAAACAAACTGTCAGCGGCTCCTAAATTCTCGCTGATTTGAATAAGTAGCAGACTGCGCCCAGGGAGAGTGGTGCAGGAACTCATAATGCCGTGTTTGTGCCACTGTCACTCCAGCGTGGCTCGTAGCCCCCCCCCCCCCGGAGACTGATGCGGAGGAGGCCACGGGGAAAAGACACACTCCAAAGCACTGCACTGTAACAGCTGCTGCTCCGGCAACGCTGCACACACGCATCGGGGGGGACCGTTAGCGCAGATCTAACTGTATTCTTCTCAATGCCAAATGATTTAGCAAGCAGCCACCAAAAGCTGTCAGAAATTAGCCCCATTAGGTTCATCTGTGTTTAAGACCTGTTATTCAAGGTAACGGAAAATATAATTGATGATTGATGAACATGACTGACTCTTGTTTGCAACCGTGACGCAGAAATGACGGGCAATGAAAAAGAGAAAGAAAGAAGAACGGTGGGGTTACAGTACGGCTGGCTTTGTGGAAACACTCACTATCATTAGAAACATAGGGAATTTTACACAATGTTGTCGGTCTCATATCTTGGTAAGAATTGGGTTCCATCTTATCCTCCATTTACACAAACTTGTGTACGCGATACAACTTGACTGTTAATGGGTGATAATAGTTATTACTGCCCAGCCCTGGGTTACCATGTTGTCAACATTGTTTGCGCACGACTCACAGACATGAATATTGTACAAAATTATTATTTTTTAAACTGTTAAGCCAAATAAAATGAAATGTCTGATATAGTGTGAGTAGGGCAGATGTACCCTTTCCAAAGCAAAGGTGCGGACTGTGTACTCAGCCAGTGTTTCTGACTTCAGCAGGGTGATCTTGATGTCGCCGTACATTTCGCTGTCATCAGGCCAGTATTTGCAGCATTTCACCTGTTGAAAAACAAAAACTAAAAAAATTAAGAGACCACTGCATCCGTATTATATATTTTTTTAAATATAATAAAATAAATTATAATTTTTTTTTGAAATAATTAAAAAAAATATAAATATGAATATAAATACATTAAATATGACTACAATTATATATATTTATATATTATATTTTAAAAATGTGCAGTGGTCGATGGCTGTAAAGAGTTTAAAACAGGTTATTTAATGTCCTGTGTCCCATCCGGTGTATTGTTTTAAACATTGTAATGTGTGTGCTGGGGCCAAAAAGGGGCCTGTGTGTCTTGTCTCGTGTATTTCAGTGCATTGTCCTGTGCAACAAGGTGCTTTTGCCCTGCTGTTTCATCCTTAATAGACTGCTATTATGCGGTTATTCTGGAAAACGTAAATGCCACCCTTAAGCATACAGTAACAATGTAACAACGTCAGCTTGACAATAACATTTTGACAATGCAGCTGTGACAAGATAATTGAATCAATGGATCTTCTTAAAATTTAATTCAGAAGAGAACATAGTCATATAGCGAATTTTAAATTAGAGTCAAATTCTTCCAGTAGTAGCCCAAAGGATTACGTTTTTACATGTGATTTGATGCTGATACACGGACACCAACTCAAAATTCATTCGTAAGCAGATAACAGCAGCATTATTTAAGCCATTAGAAAATACTACTAATACTACCAGAACACAAAAAGCTAAACATTGTATTAAAACTTAGAGTTAGAAGCACTTGAAATTACACTTCACATTCACAGTCTGTTCCACACCACGTTTTCTCTCAAAGGCCAAAGGAAGGAACATAACTGTAGAGAACATACTCAACGAAACCACAGCAATCTATTTCATCAGGCCAAGATTGCACAGGAGGCCGTTTATATTATTTAGGAAAGCTGTTTGTTCAGCTTCAGCCTCATGGTGCAGTCTCATTTGCTGATTGAAACACAGGTGTACTGTAAAAATCTGGTTCTGCTTTTAGAAAGAACATGAGGGGGATTCTAAAAACAGAACCTCAGCATCAACCAGCATTTATGGGAGGGCGAAACGAAAAGTAATATTCTTATTATACCGATGTATCCACAAGGCTGATAACCTTTTACTTGAAGCGCGATGCACAATCTTCCTGCATTACGAACCCACTGTAGGCATAAGTGTACAGCTAATCCAAATGCCATTACACACACATACACCATCATGCATAATTCATGTCCTGTAATGCATGAGGCATTTATAATGACTCTCTTGATTGCTCTCCGCAGACTTCAAATAAAGTGCAACCGAAAGGATCATTTCCCGAGTCTGACAATATGGTGACCAGCATGTAGAGACTCACTGGCTATTGTCAGCCGTCTTCAATAAAATGTAATCGCAAACTAAACCAAACGCGTTTGACACAAATGGCATGATATCATCACTAAAAGAAGCATTTAGACTAAAGCTTACATGCTGTAGTCTGGGGATTGGGGGGTGGGGTGTGTGTGTGTGTGTGTGGGGGGGGGGGAGGCACAGCTTACCCTGCCAACCTCCACCAGTTTGGTGATCATGACGATGCTCAAGCAGTTCTCCTGACACACCATCCTCCAGAAGTCATACACCGTCTCCTGCTTGGGTCCTGGCAGCGGAGGGACAGACGAGGAAGACAGAGACCGATGAACACCCGCCCTCCCAACTAAAGGGCGTTCCCGTTCCCGTTCCTGACGCGCATCATTCCCAAGGTGCCAGTACTCTGATTGGCTCGCAGGTGATGGCAAAAAAAAAACGCCGCGGCTGACGATGAAAGCCCTGGCGGCCAACCGTCAATCACTCTCGGCGGAGGGGGACACATGTGCACCGGCTAATTGGGATTTAAAATGGAGGGGCGCGGATGAAAGCGATGCACAGAGAGACAATAAACACCGCCGCCGCCCTTTTCCCCCTCCGCACCGACCAGCCTCGCCTCGCCCTGAGCGGCGTGCGGACGGAAGATAAGGGACGCAAATAGACTTTGAATGACTTTGGGATTGGGGCTCGAGATTCTTTAGGCTTGAGGCGCAGCGGAGGGAAGTCGTACGCACGTGCAGATCGGCATGCACATTCCCTCGCACACACACGCACGCACTCACAAACAACGCTCACTGTCTATCAAACGTGCCCTGCTAATGGAGAGACAGGATGGGGGGCGGGAAGGGGGGGGTACCCTATTTCCCACCCTGCCTGTCTCAAACAACCAGCTCCCATAATTCATGTTTTTAATAATTCATCTCTACCCATGATTAATACGGTGACATCAGCCTTGGCTGGCGGTCACGCATGCCATCGCCTTTAGATTGGCTACAGAGATGCCCCCCCCACGCGTGAGCCGGTTCACCTGGTGGATCATCTTCAATTTATTATGTACAGACAAAAGAAAAGTTACTCAGTCCACACACACGCACGCACACACAAACACTCCACAGCCTTGCTGCGGTACTCACCCTGAGCGGCGATGAAGTGGTTGGATCGATGGTAGCCCTGAAAAGGAGAAGAAGGTTGACATGCCGAGTGAGCCATCTGTGCCTCGGGCCACGCCGTAAGGGGGGAGTGTAGCTCTAAACCTCCCTTTCCTCTCCTCCGCTCACAGCTTGCTCCCACTGACCTACTCCCCCTAAGCAGCCTCATTTACCCCAGGCCACGCGGTTGCCTTCGAGCCGCCAGCAGACTTGGTGCACATATTGAGGCGACACATGGTGCAGATCATGAGGAATAGCTCATTATTGGCTGATAAAAATGATTTGAATGATTTTTTTTTCTTTCCCCGTTGCAGAAAATCGCTCTTGAGCACGTATGCGACGTGTTCAGCATAACAACAAAGATGGCGGACGCTTAAACTCAATTTCAGGAATTCGATTTGGGTACCAAACTAGCTCGCGTTTGAACATTACAGGTGAATTACCATTCAATAACAAAGCTATTGTGTTTCCTCATAGTCTGTCACGTTCATAGTTACAGTATGCAACCATGTAAAAAAAATGCACAAAAACGATGCTTTTAAAGTAGCAAAACAAAAAGGTTATCATTTATGTTTCGCATAAACAAAGGAGCCAATTAAAACCTACTGTACAGAGAGACAGACGTGCAAGGTGAAGTGTCTGCGATATTTTCCATCAAAGAATACAATGTCCTTTGATAAGAATGACAGAAAATACCTAATATGGATTCTGATGGGCAATGACAGGGCAATGGCAGCCTTAACATGGAAATAGGCACTGGAACAATTTAGTTTATTTAAAAAAATATATATATATCCCCCTGAACAATGTCTGATTGTGGTTGATGTGGAATGATTTATGACACTCTTAACTGAAGTAAATGTAACGCTAACCTATTTAAACCAACGTTAACTATTTATTATCCCTCAGCTAATGCACCTCTGACAGCAAAATGGAGGCAGACTGGCCACGTCAGGCCCTTTCCCCTCCATCCTCAGCCCTCCCTGCCAGCCCCTTCCCATAATGGCCGTCCACATTCACGATGGATTGCTAAGCCGACATACACCCAGCTGCGTGAAAAGGGGACACGTTTGAAATGAAAATGGGCCCCCAGCGCGAGGGGGAGGGGGTCCCCTATCAACAATCCCCGTGCCCCCCCCCCCCTCCCGTATCCCACCCGTCAACGGAAGCACCACGCCCCCCACCCGTTCACCATAGCAACTGCACCCTCCAGAATCACGGGTCGCAGAAAGCGAGCCACGCCCCCTGCGGTCAGGCGCTATCCCCAAGGGAGGGCACTGAGGCATGGGCACACACACGATGGGGAGAGGAAAGACATGGGGAAGGAGAGGGTGGCAGAGCAAAAAGACAGTGATGCCAGGCAAGAGAAAGAGCACAGAAGTTACTTACTTCCCTGTTAATCCGAATCTACAGGGTCCGAAGTCAAGAAGAAGGGTAGGGAAGAGGGTAGAAAAAGAAGAGATATAGGCTGGTTAATGAAAGAAGCTTTATGGCAACTAGGGAGTCATGGTTACAGACAGGTGGACAGAGAAGAGTGCATGTGCGTTAGTGGCTGTGTGCGTGCACGTGAAAATCCTTTTGTGTGTGTGTGTGTGTGTGTGTGTGTGTGTGTGCGCGCGGTTGCCTGTTCTGTCGTCAGCATGTATGCACCCAAAGTTGATTAAGGGCAATTATGAGCTGAACACACGCCATGTTGGCCCACACACTGCAGGCTCAGCAAGCTGCCAGGGAAGGCACAAGGTCCGATACACCGCTTCAACCTGACGTGGAAGCAAAAGAACTTTTTCATAGTTCTTAGAACTGTTGGAGGAGGTGGCCCCCTTTTTTGTGTGTCCGCAGTGCAGCAACTGAGGAGTTCTCAGAACGCCGTTTTCCTACTTCAGGGTAGGCACCCTCCCAGCGCGATAGGAACCACGAGATCCTATCGCGCTGTCCTATTGCCGTGAGAACAATGAAGAACCGGCAACCGCCATTTAAAAAAAAAAACGTGTAAACAACAGCGTTAGAAAATGGAAAAAAAAAATTCACTGAAGACACTGAAGTCCAGGCTTCAGCATTCCTACTGGCGGTGCGGATGCAAACAGAGAAAAAGGAGCTCTCAGGGGAGCTCCCCAGTGGGTAGTCCCTAGAACTGTTTGGTCCGAACGTGCCTAAAGTCTGATGCTGCAAAAGGAAGAATAGAAAGCCTGCGCTGCTCCCCCTTTTTGATTGAGGAGGGGGGGGGAAATAAGGCTAATTTAAGACGGTGGAAAAACATTCCATTTAACCCCTGGTGAAATAATCACCAACTGTCCAAAACATGCCCCCGTCTGTGACACAGAAGGTCAGCCCTGTCAAAGAATGACATCCCTGACGGTGGCACTCTATTGGCCACGAGTGTTTTCTCAATAATGACTGGCCCCCGTGTGCCCTACATGCTAATGGCGCCTGTCACCGTAGCCGGAGTCACAACAGCGGGCCTACATTAAGGCCCTCTCATAGTAATGAACTGTCTAAAAGCTTCTCCCAACCGGCCACTCTCTCATTTTAATATCCGGGGCAGGATAGTCTAGTGGTCTGGGTGTTGGACTCCCAGCGAGTAGGGGGCAGGATAGTCTAGTGGTCTAGGTGTTGGACTCCCAGCCAGTAGGGGGCAGGATAGTCTAGTGGTCTGG
>JAOEHI010048575.1:0-20406 GCA_025447815.1 Percopsis transmontana | reverse complement strand
GGTGAGTGGACGGCCACGGGCCGGTGGCTAATACGCCGGCGAGCTAGAGAGGGAGGGGCGGGGCACTCCCGTTGTTAAAGTGTGGGGGCCCCCCCCCCCCCCCCGCCGCGCCCGGGGGGGCCGCCCCCCCCCCCCCAATGCTGTCTGGACACTATTGATGCTATCTGTGGTGTCCTCCATGGCTCAACAGGAAACCAGGTCCTATTTTTTTCAATACACATTTCCCATTCATGAGTGCTTAATTATACATACAGTACCAATCCTGTTTTTTCCCAGTTAACCATGGCCTCTGTGTTTAAGCAAAATGGATTTTCGCAGTTGCATTTGCATTTCACAGCTGGATATTTAACAGCCTAATACTTTTGCTGTTCATTTCCTTTGCTGTACAGGAATTCATTTTCACTTTATTTGGATTTAAGGAGCTTCTAAGTTTTGCATTTTTTGTGTCCTTACTCACCAAAGACCTCCTTGTCAGCCATATTTCCCCCTACTGTTTCTAGAAAGACACACTTCGAGCAACGGCAGTGTCAATCTCACTTCAATTTAACACATTACAGGCCTTAAGGCAATTTTGCACCGAGCACGATTTTGACAATCGTCTTATTTGCACGTCAGTGAAATTATTTTAAATGTATTATACTAAATGACACCATACACACACAGCGTGAATGTTCGTGACACGAAAATGTGGCATTTGTTTTATTTACTTCAAGGTAGATTTTTATCTTTCAGCAATGAAATGGGTTGAACCAATCACAAGAAACCATTTATGTCACATGAGAATAGCCATTTATTTACATTCTGCAGCAGCCAGTAAATGTTTTGATAAAGGCCAAAAAGTCTACAGTATTAAGAAAACATATGGGGAAGTATCACTGCAAACCTCGGATATAATTATAGTTAATGAGATTGCGTTAGCATTACAACACACTCTACTAGCACACATAGCGATCTCCAAGACATATTTGAACTGGGTCACTCATCCTGGAATACTGCCTCAAGTTTCTGCCGCTCCTGTGCAAGATAGTGGCACTCCCATGGAGATTTATTTTCTTGTTTAGCAATACTAGTACCAAGTTATCGTCGCTGGATTGTTATCTATTTATTTAGTCAGTCTGTCAGTCTGTCCTACCCTGTCTTGTCCTTTTTATCGCCGGTGTGAAACTCTTGTAAAATGATGTATCAAGATTCGATACAGGATGTCCTCTAAGGCCTGGCACAGTCAAAGCAGGGGGGTGACATTTTGTGTGAGAGCTTATGTGTATGTTGTGGGGGTGGGGAATGGCTCTCCTCCCCCCACGCCCCAGTCTGTGTATGGCCTCCACCGCATGCATTGATGGATGGTGGAGGAAGGGGAGGGAGGTGTAGGGGCCCTCTCTTTGTCCCCCCTCTGAACCCCAAGGCTACTCAAATATCTATAGAGCGATATTTGGCACTGCCGCTACAGTAACAGGAGACCTATCCCAGTTTTACAGAGATAAACATACTAAGGAATTATTGTTTCCAGAGGGGGCTGACAAAGGTAGACTGGCTTCGCAAAAGTTGATTCAAATTCCTTTCAGATGGATCAACCGAATGTGTCCGAATTTTTGGATAGGGTCCCACCGCCACCAGAGGGGGGGTTTAAATGCTCGCTAAGCTAGCTGTTTCTGTGTGACGGATGACGGTTGATGGTCCGAGCGGCAGATTAGCAGCTTGGCTTGGCCACCGTCCATTTGTTGTCTGTGGGTTTGAAGTCTTTTCAGAGCAGCCGAAGTTGCCAGCCTGCTATAGTATTACAGCCCACAATAGTTCCTAAACCCCCCCCCCCCGCCACCTTCCTCAGACTGTGCAACTATAATGTTTGAAAATGGAGTCGCTCCCTTTTCTATCTGTGTGTGTGTGTGTGTGTGCGCTTGTTGCTTTTCTAGAGCACGGGTCTTGGCCCACCGTGTGTTGTGTTGCGGAGTTGCGTGTTGTGTGTGTTATGTGTGTGTGGCCGTCCTTTGTGACTGCATCTGTCTGGGCTCTGGGCTCATTGTTAGGGGTCCATCTGCTGGTCTCCACAACACACACACCCCTCCCCTCCACTGTCCCCCCGCACAGGCAATCCCCCTCCACTGCCCACACTTGCATTTCCCCCCCACCCCCCCTCTCACTAGAAGATCCAGCTGTCCCCTTTTCCTGCCGCCCCCCTATTTCCTTTCCTGCTTTCCTCCATCCCTTCCCTGCCTCCTAGCACCTAGCTCCATGCGTGTGGTAAGGGTGTTGGAGGGAGGCCTGGGAGAAAAGTGAAGGCCACGCCACACCATCTGAGCACAGGCCTGTAAGCAGAGAGCACACCTTCCCCCTTGTGCTCTGTCAGTGCAGCGCAGGAACCGAAGAACGCAGAATAAATACTTACCGGCAATACAGAAAGTGCAAGTTTACGGTCAAAGTGGGCCATATTGGTGACACAGCGAATCCTAACTGAACTCTCGACAGACTAGCTTTCATATTGACTATTGACTGTATTCTGAGCTGCAGTTCTACAGGTTGAAATTACAACACTTGAGTAATCAACATGAGCTGTAGCAGCACTGGCAACCAATGATTTAACCACACTTACCCTCACCACAATCTCACTCGCATTTTGCTCTTTCTTCCTCACCACAGCAAAAAACAAACAAAAAAAAACAGCATTAGCATCTCATTTAGCGCAACAGATGTCTTTAAGCCCGGCTAATCCAACTAGTTAAACGGTTTCATTGGGGCACACAACCTGGTAGGGGCTTGCCTAACTCCCCCAATGCCCTCGGGTTCCCGAGTCTAGTGCCCTCAGCGTGTCTACGTGGCAGCCCCCGCCAAAACCGGCGGCGTCACAGCTGAATTAATAAAGCGGCCCGTTTACGTGGCCATATGTGAGGCTATTTGCGAGGGTGGGAGTGAAATGTGAGCCGAGGGCCGCCTAGAAGGATTGTGGGAGATTGAAGGGAAGACGCGGGGCAGAGCTGGGGCATTATACGCCACCTGGCCGGGGCTGGCACGGCCCATGCCCACCCCTGACCACAGCGGGCATTAGCCAGGCCACACGCACTCAACACCAATCATGGCCGCAGCATCTGTTTGCCAGCCACTTCTAATGTCATTTTTCATTCCCTTTATTGAGTCTTATTAGTCCAGCAGGGGAGTTGCTGTAAGATGGCACATTCAGCAGCCACTCTGGTGTCCAGTCAAACTTGAACAAAATAATACTTAAAGTGTATTTACTGGCCGCTGGGGGCAGGCAAAGGAAAAGATGTATCCCCTGTCCCATGTATGACCTACATACTTCTGCAGGGCGCGTATGTGGCCAAAAACCGGGAGGCTTTGAAATACTCCTGAAAGCACATAATGATACTAGCTCTTACACACCACCGCTTTAATATACTGTCGCGTTTGACCTTTCAGCAGGCTGTGATGGTAACCATCGCTAATCAATACAGTTGCTGCGCTGTGCACTCGGCAAGGTACGAGCTAATATGGCGGGCAAATAAAGTGTCTTTATTATACTAGGAGCTGCGAGCCAACTGTCTCTCTCCACAACGATCTTTTCTGCTTTAGCGGTTGAATTGGCCAGCCTTGGATATATGCTGCAGGATCTCTCGCAACAAATCCCTCTGCGTGAGCATGATGAAAAGAGATAATATCTCAGTGTAACTTCAGGTCAGTGTCATAGGAGTTTTCTTAACCCGACTATTGTCTTACTAAACAGGTATAGTGACTTGCTCTGCATCTGATATTGATGGAGAATCGGAAATGTGGTGCGATAGGTTCCAATAAAAATGCGACAGAACCCCGCGTCATTGATCGCGCTGGCCGTTTATTGAATCGCCGCGGAAACACTTGCAAGCTTTTACAGCACCCCGGGTCTACCTCTGACCTGCTTCTTTTTGTTACAGCTGCTCCCTACAACTACAGCCTACAGTTTTCATGAGCTCCAGTTGAAGCATGTTTGAATGTTTGATAGAGTGCTCAGTGATGGAGGGTGGGTGCGGGGGTTGGGGGGCTTAAATTATTTCCATCTCTTGTGCCAATAAAGGCCTGGGGACCAACTGCAGGGAGCATACGTGTCTTTTGCTGTGGGGGAAACTGGAGCAAAACCCACGTGAACACGAGGAGACGATACAAACTCCGGAGAGAAAGAATAGGAGGCGCGGATCTTCTTGTTATGAGGCAACAGTGCTAACCGCCGAGCCACCGTGCCAGCTGTTGCTATGATGGAGTGGGGCACATTACTGTACCCTCCCTATCTCTACCCTGTAAACGTTGGAGCTCCACAGTGATCCGTTTTTTTATGGAAAAAGTCTGGGAAAGAGAAAACGGGACAGAGACGATGTGTGAGGGACTAGTTTTAGCAGCCCTCAACTCACATACAGTACAGTAATCACACAGGAGTTGGTGCACAAAAACAAAACAACTTTTGGCCTATTGCGTTATTTTCCACATCTACGTGATTTCTGTTCGCCCTGGCAGGCGAAGGGGGGTAATAGCTCATCCCTGGGACCCTGTGACAGTTGGGTATATGTTTAGGTGCCCTGCTATAATTGAGTCTGCCTCTGCTGGGCCTGCGCTCAGGGTGTGCGGCTACAGAACATCCTCAACCTGACCGATAAAATATAATGCTGAATAACCAGCGCCTTACAAACTGGCCTCTGTGTTTTTTGTTGTTGTTGTTCTACTTCCATGAAGCTAACGCAAAGCAATAACCCCATATGAAGCTGTATGTCAAGAATTCACCAGTGTGGGGAATACGGCAATTAAACAGACAATTACTGTCAATTGTTCTCACCCATGCTGTGTAAATATTCATTTAAATATTCAATCTAAACATGTCGCAATGATCCAGCAGCTGGTCCAAATATATCCACACCAAATCAGCACGTCTGTCAAGAGAGGGGGACAAAGAACGCGTTGGCCTTTTAGGAAGCAGAAAAACCAATAAAAACGCCGCTATAGGCTTGATTGGCACCCGCAGTACCGGCACCGCCTACCGCACAACTTCCTGTCTGTCTTGGCAAGCCCTTGCCCGCTTCCCGGTGAGGTTGATGGGAAGTGACAGGAAGCAGCCGGGGTCTCCCTTAATGAAACGATGAGCGAGCTGGGAGGCGACAGGAGTCTCTTAAGAGAATGCCATACCCACCTGGCTTTTATTAAAAGACGGCAAGTGATAGGGGTCCCTACAGGGCCATGACAAACCCTGGGAGAGTTTAGGTAAACACAAATTAAGGCTCTCATATAGCAGTAGTTCTTTTTAGTGTTTTAATCTTCGCTGTTTCTTTATGGAAATAAAGTATATTAATATACCGTCTCCTGCTGTGTGACCTGTTAGGCGAAACTGCAATTGAATGAAGCATGAATAAAACAAGAAAAAAGTAAAAAAATAAAGCGAAAACACATCCTATTAACTGCAGGAACTTTGCCATACTACAATATTGCAAACAACATACCCACAAGCGGTGAATTTCTCATTTCTAGGAGTGTCTTTATAACCCTTCCCTCATCTGAAATGGTGCAGGCACATGTCAACCTGAGCTGACATGCTATTTAACTTATAATAAATGCAGAGGAGAATGTGTCCCTAGAATTGAGGGCTGGCAGCAGGGAGCGTGAGATTTGATCTTTTTCATTTGATTGAGAGTAGCTGTGGCGAGTACAGCGGGCAATGTCATTATGTCACCGCGGGGTAGACTACATTTGTATTTGTTCCCCTTCCATGTCAAATCAAGCAGCTACGTATAAGGTTTCTCTACTGGGTACCGGAGCAAAAAGTGTCTTTCTCAAGCAGGCGTTTTGAACAAGTTATGAGGCGGGAGCTTCACAACTCAATGCTAAGCTATTGCATCTCTTATCAACTTTATTTCATCTTCTTGGCATGGCTCAATCACTTCTGAAAACTTCATTAGCATAGATTAGTGAGCTAAATCTTAAGGATATCTTAAGACGCGCAGCAGGTTTCACTCACAAAATGTTTTCACTTCTGGTTGGCATTCAGAGTCCTACATGAAATATCTAATCGCACACGCAAAAAGTTATCTGGCATGACAAATATACTACAGCTTCGTGCTGTGGTGTAATTTCCTGTTTTTTACCCATCCAATTGACTACCCAAAAAAGACATGCATCAAAGAGCCCTGAAGCAAACATTCTGTAGTGATTAAATTAGTTCTATTTATTGATTGAAGTTGCAAGCCATTTGTCTTTTTTCAAAACATGTAGTTACATGGGAACCACATTTTATCATATGCAGTTCATATGTGTTTTTTCCTGTAAAGGTATATTGCTGTTGAAGAAAACATGCAACTTTGTTTTTAGGGCGGTATGCATGAAACATTTTTCTTAAAATAAGTCAGACACTGTGAAATTGGCTGGAACAAACACTCAATTGAGGTTTGTGTTGGCTGCATTGCTCCAAACTTTTGTTTGCCCTGTTGTCCCTTCCTATTTTCCTATGGACATCGCCGAATAACAGGGCTAATGTATTGTGTGTCACATTCCAGTGAGCCTGGATTCAGATGAAGAAAATTAGACTGGGGGCATGTATGATTTGCATTTAAATGGATTTATTGTCTACAGATGGTGTGACGAGCAGTGACCACATGATCACACTTGTTTTCTCTGGAAGGGAAACCGGGAGTTGGGATTTAATTCTGTTCTCTCCTTGTATTGTCGCATCAAAGTTCGACTGGACCCCATTCGCATTTGTTGTCGTTTCGCTTGATGTCTGCGTAATGAACATTTGGTCAGATTCTATCTGGTGTCAGATAGGACCCATGGAAGGATAATAATCCTCATAATTTTCATATGAAGACAGCCTGACACAGAACATTACGAGTGATTCATTTAACGTCGGTCCATCATTATTGCTATAGGCTTGGGGTGTGTTTTTAGGACTGGTGCTATTAGGGAGGGTTCTCTCTATGCATGGAGCACGGTTAGAACTCCTTTCTTTCAAGGTTCCCAAATGATTGGTTGTTCAGCACATTCAGGTGCTTTTGAATAGCTATCAGTGTACTCTTATTATGTGGATGAGGTGCTCCGCTGGGAGAAATTAATTGAAAACGCCGCCATCATTTGGCGGCGACAGTAAAGGTCAGCTATTAGACGTACGATGTTTACGGTGGACACCGTAAATGGGACGGGATAATCCTAACTCATTAATGGACACTGTTTTGATACGCCACTGTCCAGATAAGGGCTGCGGGAAAACTGCTCAGCAGTCATTCAGATTTCGATCAAGGCGGCCTCCAGCCATTTCTTTGTTAACACTCCATTTACCAATACGGTCCCTCGAGTCCAGAAAGGGTGCCATGGCACATAAAGGACAGAGCTGTCCCCCCCCGTCACATTGTGCGCCTCTGTGTTGACTGATTTCCTCCAGAAAACACTCTGGCAGGGACACACTGCGGCTGGGTGCTTATCGGCAGGGCCACAAAGTCGAGCCTGGCCCCGTGCCCCGGGTTTGGCAAGGTAATTGAGGGGACCAGGGGTCCTGCTGTGTGTAAAACACACTGCTCGGTCCTTCCTTTTCCCCTGGTAATCTCTGTCCGTTTAGGTTGCACCAACGCTGGTAGGGGACAGCCAGGAGTTCCTGGCTCTTGGGGCAAAGCACACTTTCGCATCCATCCATGCAGTGGCTCTGTTTTTTACTGTATCATATTGCACGGTGTAGAACAGTGTCTACTCTGTGTCTGTGTGTAATTCTCTAAGGAGACTTTCAGATTTAGTTTACAAAATGTAGCAGAATGAGCTAGTTCCCATACAATGTTTTTTGCAAATATACATTATATACATACAGTACCAGTCAAAAGTTTCCAATCCGATTGATTAATAAATATATGTTGGTATGTTATTTAATGATCTGAACTTTTATTTTTAAGTAAAAACTCGAGATACGCTACTTCCTGTTTAGAGCAGCAGTAATGTGTCCAGACGCTCAAGAGGGATATGTGTGATGGTTTATTATCGTATGTTTTCACCGTGCTCTTTCGCAACTAGTTGCAAAAAGTTTTTGGAACGTTCAACGCTTCTGTGTCCCGTTATTAAAGCTTCCACGACAGACTCGTAGGTGATCGCAAACCTTGTTATAAATTCTGGTATAGCCGTGTCTGAAATGTAGTGTTGGGACTCGGGAGGGTAGGACATACAGTGGCCGGTGAATGTCTACGTTCTCTACTACCGAAATTGGCTGGGCATCCAAAGAGATAAATTCAATAATTTTCTCGGTTATTTTCCTCGCCTTATCGCTCTCGTTGTTTCAAGGCATTGGCCAGTGAAAGCTGATTTTGGCTTTCTTCGTCTGAGTAAGCTTTGCGTTGTAGGTAGCTGTTGGGCTGCTTAGAGTTTCCAATTTACAGAATTTCCACACGGCTGACATCTTTATAATTTGTTGTTTCAAGATATGCTACTCAGGTCTACTGTAGTGTGTGACAGAACGTTACAATCTGAGCTTACTAGAATCTGCACTGACATAAATTGGATAAACGGAAATAGATCGGGATCTGTATTGGGCCATGGTTGCCGATCAGTTAAAAAATGCCTTGATCGGCTTCGAATACTAGAATCTATACAAGTTACATACAATCTATACAAGTTACTATACAAGTTACATACAAGTTACATACAAGTTGTTGAATCTGTCAAAAGCAATCCCCATGTTGGGTGAACAGAAATAACTAATTGTACATGCAATGCTGAATGAGAACTAGAAATGTAACATGACACACATTGAAAACTGTGTTGTCACCTGATTGAATTGAATATAGAACCATATTCGCCAGAGGAGCCTGGTAGCTTTTATATAACTGGGCACTCTGCTTAACACCAATTCACCTTTTTCTCTAGCCAGGCATGGCACTTGCTCCATGAAGCGACAAAACGCCACAGGGAGCAGTTAAAAAAAAACAAGTTTTCTTTTCACGAAAAGAGATAGAGCTTTTGTACACGATAATATAAAAGTGGCATACAATAGCCACTGAGGCTTCTGGAGGTGATCAGGACTGTTGTTCCAATAGTTGTTCAATCCCAGTTTTTGTGTCCAGAGCACTTCAATGAGAACCCATCCCAGCTTCCAGTTAATCTACTTCTTCACCCAGTGATCTCGGTGTAGGAGCACAGCAGCAGACAATATCGCCTGTGTTGGTGTAAACCCAAACCTGGGCGACACCCCCCCCCCCTCCCCCTCTCTTATCTCTATGGCATGGCTGGTGGATGAAGGACTCTGAGGTAGAAGGCATCTCATTGAGCCCAAGGCTGGGCACACATGCTCACCTTTGAGCTCAATGGGCGGTTGATGGCATAATGCAGCGCCTTGATGTGCGCCAAATTGACGATAGGAAATGTGTTGAGGTGAATCATCAGCTCTGAAAGGCAAGTTACCATCAGTAACTACAGAAAATTGGGTAGACATCAAGAGGAGAGCATTTCCCCTACTAGTTAGGCCAGCAGTCGTCCGACAGTCTTTTGGGAGAATGAAAGGTGGGGAGCAGATAGAGTCTGATGAAAAGGACTGCACCGTGTGGATAATTTGACTCGGGGAGAAAATGTGGTGGAAAGATGGCTCATTAAGTTAGAGGCCCTTAAAATGCCGTCAACATTACCTGACACACTGGCTTGCTGGTGGTGGGAGCTAAGGCAGAGGTTCTCCATCATAGGGCGAGATCGGGGGACTCCTTTGGTTCACCCAAACTCTGTTCCCGGCTCTTCCACCCTAAATCTCGGACTAGTCTCACAAAACACATGATTTTCTTAGTGGACACGCCATGGCTCGCTACTAAATAAATATGTAATGACCAATACATTGAAGGTACTAGGGCATCTCCTACATTTACTTCAATTCAAACAATACAACCTGTGGTCCCCCTGTTAGTACCCTGTGGCGTTTCACAACTTTGGCAGAAGATTGATGTCTCCCCTATTACATTTACATGTATAAGATTAGAAGGTCTCAGGCTGAGGTTTACTGTGTCACCCACAATGCACCTCTGCAATACTAATCCACCAATGGGAATTGCTTTAGATAATGCAGGGATTCAGTGAATGTCTTTCCACTCTCCTTGGAGTAAACTCTCCAACTTTTGTTTACTTCCACATGCTAGCTTTCAGGGGGACATTCACTTAATGGTGTCTGCCTTTATTGAATCAGTAGATTTATCAGCTGATTCATATTAGTTCATATTCCTTCATTCATATTAGACAATACTTTTCCAGTGTGCATCCCCAAACTGAGGCTATACTTGTTGACAGGGCGATTTTTGTACAAGTCAAGTAAATCTTCCCAAGTGGTCTCAAAGGTGATATTGCTGTTGAATGACACATAAAACCGTGCTCCCTTTTTATGTGTCAAGAAGAGAGGAGCACCTTTTAACTCATTACACTACAATATATACTAGCAATATAACAGACGGCAAACACGACAATTAAAGCCATTCGAGCTACTGCTGTCGTCTTGTGGTGGTTACTTTGGCACCTTCTGTACATTAGCTGGGGCTCTTAGTGTTTGAAAATCCATACCTGGGGCCTGTAATAGCATGATATGTGCAATTAAGTCCTCCCTAAGAGGCTCTCCTGTGATTCCGGGTGATGAGGGACAATATAGCTTTGCAGCTCGCCCAATACAGGGCTTCTGCATGACACCCCCCAAGCTGTCATGGTGGAGACAGAGCTGGAGAGAAAAAGAAAGAAAGAAAGGGGAAGTTGCCACAGCTCCTCCACCTGCCTTTTTAAGTCTCTCTCTCTCTCTCTCCACTTCCAGCCTCTCCCGTAGGGACGGGTCTCTCCTCTCTACAGTCGAGAGGCTTTAACTGAGTGACCTTTGAGGCAATCAGATGTGACCCCCCCATGGCCCCCAGTTTCGGCTGGTGCCGCGCGGCCTGTGGCTCACATTGATCCGCTGAAACAATAGGACCCCCACTGCAGCCATTGTTGAGGAGAAATAATAAATAACAAGTGAATGAATGAATACCCCTTTTGACACAAGCAAGAGGAGGGGTTTACTGGAGTGTTGGGATTTCATATGCTTTCGGTGTCTTAAAAAAAAGAAAAAAGGAGAGAAAATCTGTCTTCTGCCTGAGCTGGGAACCGGCTTTTTTTGTGTACTTAGGCCCTTGTGTTTGTTTTTTTTGTCCTTATGGCTTTGCACTTAGCCTCTCCCAAAGCGTGACTATGAATCTGGGTTCATTTACTTCACCAATACTCAGCCAGTTGGCCTGCTAAAAACAAAACTGTCTGCCAGATTTATGTACAACTTGTATAACCCTTAGGCTAGTTTGTAAGAGTTTTAGAAATCCTTAATTTAGAGATCCTTATTGTTCACCCGCCTGTGTGTGAGTAATGGAAAAACCATCAATGTTAATTTGAACACAGGCTACTATAATTTGGACCAAAGCTGGTTGTTGCGAGTTAAAAAATGTGGAAGCCTTGCAAGGTCCAGTCACACCGAATCGAGAAACAAAGAGGGTGTGTGGAGAAGTTTGGCTTACATGTCTTATGTTTACAGAACTGTGGAAGTGTGCTGTGTCTATTTTTGTGACATTTTGTTGTATCCAAGGTAGCAGCTTGTGCCAGAGAGAGAAAGGAGGGAGGGAGTAGAGAAGGTGGAGACAGTAGAAATAAAAAGCCCCTCTTGTTTGACATGCTGATTAGAGAGGATTTGGACACAAAGCAGGAATTTCAGTTTCTACGGAAACTCCACCTCCTCTCAATCCCCTGCCCATATCCCATAAATTCACTGTGCTCTGCAAACATATCCCTCTACCTTGAAGGTCCCCTATTGTAACATTTTGTGGTCTGTTGTGTTGTCTTAAGGGACCTAAAAAAGGCTGGACTATTTTTTTTAAATCAGTCGAACGTGTTATTTAGCCAGAATTTCTCTCTCTGAAGAAAAAATCATGGTGTAAAACCAGCCAGTCACATTAGGCCCCAGGTGTGACATCATTTCTGGATTGTAACCAATCTTCTCTGACCTAGCCTCCCTCTCCCAGTCATGTAAAAATAAAAAAGCAACATCAAAACTTAGTGTTTTGCTCAAAGGGAGAACAAGTCTGACATTTGGAAATTAGAATGATATAGGGCCTTTAAAAGGAAGACTACTGTTTGTCTGTTGGAAGAGGAGGTGGCTACCCAGGAATACTGCAGACCTCTAAATAATCGCTAGTCCACCCTCCACCCACCCTCTCCTCTCTGTTAACACTTCTGCTCCACCTGGGAGTGAGAGACACCAGCTGTCTGGATCCTAGTGACTTTACAATTTCACTACTTAACTGTGGCAGGGATTTATGGAAGACAAGTCTATCTGTCTCCTCTCTGCACACTCAAAGAAGAAGAAAAAAAGTAAAGTAACTGCAAACGTAATCAGTTCGCTTGGGCAATTCTTCAACGTCACAGTGGCGGTAATTGGTAAACAACTCTTCCTCTGCTTCGAGTCAAGAAAAAAGTATAACCTCGATATAGGTAAAAACCTGCGATAATTAAAAGATTGAGGATGTTTCTCGAGGGAATTAATCTCATTTAGCGGCCATACACCGTCTACAAGGCATTTTGCTGTTGTTCGTCAGCGTACTTTGCCGTTTATGATGTGTATAAACAGCAAGACACAAACAACTGAAGGACAGCCTCTGAAGCATGCTTTTAAGTGAAGGCCCTGCCGAGCAAAATCCCCTTTCAATGGCAGCACAAACCCGCCTCCTTTCGCCAGAGGAAAACACAGAAAGAAACATCCTCCCATCGCTTACACACACACACACACACACACATACACACACACAAAGCATAAAAGACTAAATAAGAAGGGGGCAGTGGGAAAGAGTTATAAAATATTTAGAGTGCCTCTTCTTTTCAGTCGTGCAAGGGCGAGCGGAGGGGAGAGCGAGATGTACTTATCTCTGCTTTTGAAAGATGTATTTTTCTTCTCTGAGCGGGGGAGGGGGTGGGGGGTGGGGCCGAGGTGTGTGTAAGAGAGAGAGAGAAATAGAGATAGTGACAAAGGGCAGTCTTGTGCGCAATACAGTAGTGTCTGGTGCAAAGGGACTTGGGCAACCTGACTGTGGACATAACCCACTTTCAACCACACACACACACACACACACATACAAAGAGAGAGAGGGTAAAAATACTTTTATCCACTTTTATCCACTCCCTCCGTTTTCATTTTTTCTGCTATATTTAATACCATGCCAGACTGCTCCTGTTTATCTGGTCTGACGGAAAAAAGTTCACTGTGTGTAAACAATAATACTATTGCTTTGAGTTAAATTCAGTTCCTGGATTCAGTCTGCATTTCATCTCTTTCTAACTGTGGTCTCCCCCCTCTCTCCCCCCTCTCTCCCTCTCACAGAAGCTGGCTGTAAGAAGTTGTCCTGTGGGGACGACCAAGCCCCTTTCGCTCATCAAGCCCCCCAGCCAGAGCATAGCCATCTCCGTGGTGCCGGCCAAGGCTCCCGTTTCCATGGTGACCGCACACATTAACGGACAAAAGGCGGCGAGCCCGGAGCCTTTGCAGACGTCCCCTGTCAACCTCCAAACTGGCAGCCGAGTGGCGGGGAGCGCAGTGCACTCCCTGAGCAGGAGATCCAATGAGCTGCCTCACGCCCAGGTAGCGTTAGCCTGCTGCTAAAGCTTCTGTTAGCAACACTGTAGCGTTAGGATGTTAGCAACGAAGTGTTAGCATGCTGCTAAACCACTTAGCATCACAATGGTGTTAGCATGCTGCACTGTTAACATCACTGGAGTGTTTGCATGATGCCACATCTACTTCACTACTACTAATTAAAGGGGTAGTGTGTATTTATTGGCCAGAGGGGGCAGAGCGGAGTTACCATGGGTCATATATGTAGCTTTCAGGATTTCATCCTCCATGAGACCCTTGAGATTATCAAGGTCTGAGTATGAGGATTACTGATAACTGCTGTTGCCAGTTACTTCTAGTTGTTCTACTACTGCCGTACAACTACTACAGTTAATTATTGCTGCTACTTCTAGTTCTGCTACTCTTAACTACTTGCAGTACAAATAGCACATTGTTCTTTGCAATCAGTCAGTTGTGGTATGGCACAGAACTGTAGGGAAATAGGCAACAGCACTGGAGAAAATGTTAAATTAACAGTCATTTAGTCTTATCATCTACAACGAAAATAAGTGCAGATCTAATGTTTTCATTATGCGTACATTTCTACAGAAAGAAAGAAAAACATTTTAGCACTACAGCCGCAGCGAGAAACATAATTGAATCATCTCCTGGCTGATATTGCAGGAAACAAACAGACTGAAGAGAAACTGAAAAGAAAGTAACATGGTCATTCCATTCTCACTTCTGCCTCCAAACCAGCACTGCCACAATAATCACATCTGATTCCATCAACACTTAAAAGAGCAAGCGAGATTTTATTCACCCCTATTTTCTTTTTTTCTTTTTATTACACCTCCCAGTCCCTGTTAAGAATTTCAGCCACACCATCTCATCTTCCACCTGCTTCTTTGCACTCAGTATTCCAGCCCACCACCTCCATCAGCACACGGCCAGATTGGGCTTTCACGCGCAACACAGGCCGTTTCTCCACACTATTACAGTAATTGCTCGACCCCCGTAGAGGGGAGTGGGTAGGGGCCGAGCCACAGGGCCTGGGGGCTACTCCCAAAGAGGCCCGTTGCGGCGTCCAGCTTTTGCGAGTTTGATAGGAGAGGCCGGTGGTGTTCTTCTGCCAACAACAACAACAACAACAAAAAGGCCCGGGCTCGGCACTGCACTGCAGCGACTCCAGCTTGGTATGGAGATCAGGTCTGAGGGGGGCAGCGCCGGGGCCAGGAAACAGAGAGAACAGACTTAGGTGGCGATAAAGCTGCCGCGTTTCATCAATGTGTCACTACTTGGCGGAGCGCCTTGCTCCATGCCTCCTCCTATAATGTCACTCCTCTTTTTCCTCTCCCCCCCACCTCCCCCCCCCCCCCTCTCTCTCTGGTGGCAGGCTGAGTGAAGTGAGGGGGGACAGGGTCACACCGAGGGATTGTTTTACTGCTCTTTATGGCTGTATTGTTTACAGCGGGGGGGTGGGTGCTCTGGCTGCACAAGTAATACAAAAAAAAGAGCCCAGGGCTTCTATTGTGTTCCTACCCACCAAACGCCAATCACACAGAAGAGTCCTAAGGCCTGGCCAATCACAAGCTGTTCCCATTGGTGTGAGTGACCGGTGCAGGACAGATAGGAGGATGTAGCTGGCAGGGGGTGGGGGGGTAACAGGTCCCTCAGACCACCTGGCCACTAATTTGGAGATCGATAATGATGTGTAATTGGATTGTGGCTCTGCATGAGTGCACCCATTATAGCCACATTGTTTCAGCGCAGTAGCACTTGGGTGAACTCGGGGCACTTTACAAGATGGGCCGGGCTTCCTAACGCGTTGTGTTGAAGCTGCAGGGTTACTTGGCCACGCTTACGTGACAACTTTATCCTGATGTGTTTCTGGTCATCTGTAGTAGGGACACCGGTGTGCTGCTGTTCTCTGGATTGTTGGCAGTTCTTAAACTGGCATTTAGGACATGTTGTATGTATAGTCACCTTATGAAGCTAGGGTTTGGGGGAATTTTGGTTATTTAAAAAAAATTGGGCTACTTATTAAATACTTAAATTACTTTATTAGAAGGGGATAGTCTGTCTTCATCCTTTAGATGGGGAACCGGGGGGATGGACTTATGGGTTTGAACCCAGACATTTCTGATGGGAGAGGATTTTACGAACCGAATCACGAAACCTATCAACCAAAAAGGAAGGAACGTTCTTAATTACCAAAGAAAACTACAGCCACACAATAACACACTTTTCAAAGGGGTTTGAAGCGATGAAACTTATATAGCAGAACCTGTGATCATCTTGGCCAACATTTGGGAATGCGGCCCTGATGAGAGGTGTTATTAGGAACTTGCAGCACACAGGGGAAAAAAAGACAAAGGAAACAACACTGTGAAGGGTGAGTTCTTTCCTAGAGTGCTTTGGCCTCAATGACCATCCTTGACTGTCTTTATATCTCTTCATCCTGCAAGTTTCTAAAGACTGGCCATTTTTATTCTCCTTAAACAACAGACAAGGCCATCTCTCCTGTCCACAGTCAACTTTTCTTTGCTGAAATATAAAAGAAAGAGTAAGTAATACAATAGTTATCTGTAGAATAATCACTGAAAAGATTCACACAGGTCAGCTCAACAATTATCTTATCTACTAGTTAGACATATGAAAGAGTAGACTACTGTACATTATGAGAACTTGAGCTTTTAGTGTCATCACTTTAACTCAATAAGGTAAACGTTACAGTTCCTATGATCCTTAGCTTGGCAAACACTGTAATGATGCGCTACGAGATATTAGATAGTGTTCTAGCCTTTACATATTGCAATAATAGATGCCAAGAGTATTGAAAGTATTTCATAGGACTGCATCTGACTGAATCTGTGACTCACAAACCATACAGCCGAAGGGAAGTTTTAGTCCTTACTGGATCAGAACTACTGTAATAAAACCTACTTTCACTCTTGGTTCTTTTGACAATGCTGTTCTGGACGCCCCGTTTTGTAAAGCACTTTGCTACAAACTGGCTTTGTGCTTTAACACGGCGTATAAATCAAAGTTGGCGCGACTTGTCTGTATGCTCTATAGGCCCAGATGCAGCCCGGCTTTGGCAGCGAACGGACGCATGTGGAGGGCTGGGCCTGGGTAATGGCCTGCGTGGGTTCAAACCCTGGGGAGCAACTCGAACTGCTGGGCTGGCAGGAAATGGTGGGGTCGGGCGACATGCCCACGAGAGGGCCCTGCTGGGGACAGATAGCACTCTGGTACAGTGTTCACAGATGAACTGCTAGCACTAATAGGTTGCTACGCTGTACAAGCGGAGTGCAGAGCTAATTAAATCGCAGAAGGTTGCTCCGGAGAGTTCCAGGAGCGAAGGGGTTAAAGGAGATATGTTGTCTTAATTTCGCCATTCCTCCTGGGTTGATGTAGAGAGACTAAATGAATACCTCACATCCACAGATAGAGCAGTGACATTCAATCTTGCAGAGAGTGAGTCTCCAAGCTAGAAACCGTGTTCTTTTATGCCGGTCTAGGCTTAAATACTTCTGATCCAGTCTGCCTGTATGCACGCTTCACCAGTCTTGCATGTTTAAAATTGTGTAGGCGTATGTAGGGCAAAGCAGAACAGCAGTACTGTAAGCAAATACCTCAGTAACTATTAAGGTACAAAAAAGGGCTGTTTACATAACGTGCAAGATGAAAAACTGCTTGTTGTCCTCTGATAACCCCTCAAAGTACTGATTTACAGCTTTGGCATCATCACATTAGCCTGCAACAAGACTATTTCACAGGCTGGAGTTTAGCCACAGAGCATGAATTAATTCTAAAGCTACTTGGAGAAGATGGAGTGTGTGTAAGCATGCGCTGTGAGATGTTTCGACCAGGTGCAGCGCACTCTACTGTTAGGCATGGGAACAGCAGGCAGCCAAGCAGTGTGCGGGCGTCTTCCTATAAGGACTCAGTAATGACCTCTATGGAACAGAGCTCTGGGTCCTTTTGATCACTACTCTCCAAAAAGGGACTGTGTGTTGATTCGCTCTGTCCCTAACTAGGGCTTTGCGCAGCTGTCGGCTGCCATCTAATATGCACTTGAATAAATAATAAATAAAGTGTACTGAAATAATACTTTAAAAATTAAAAAAATGAAAATAAATTGTATACAGCACTAGATTTTACCATGGTTATCTGCTTAGAACAGTACACACCATAATGCTAGATGCAGGCTGTACAGCTAACTGTTCTTTGAACAATGTGCAATGTCCCACTGTGTACTGAGAAGGGGAAAAATGTCATTTTAGGCTGCTTTCTGTTTACACTGATAAACTGTCTATAAACCTGTCTATAAACCTATCTAACAACAGTTACGAGCCACACAGTGATAGCTGGCAGCCGCAATCGGCGTGATGACTACAGATAGTGTTATGCTTTTTACTCTGTGTGCTCCCTTTAAGATCTGTTTATATTGAATAGCACTGTAGAATTTCAGTGGGAGAGACTTAGCTGAAAGTTGAAAAGGGTATAAAATGGCTAGACTGGGTTTTGTGGACCACTACTGAATCTTGTATAAGAAAGTACCATTGTTGGACTTTGACCTTCTTTTGAGATCCAGTCGTACACATGGTACAATGTGATGGTGGTTCCATAATGCTAGTATTACCAGCACACAGCAGATAGGGAACCTAGGGTTTCTTTCTAGTTCCTGTGTCTGGCTTCACGTACATCACCGATCTCCTTCTACATGACATTTTCTATACTAATGTCATAGTATTTATAGGTCTAAAATGATGGACATTTTTCTGTGTGTGTTGCCTTGAGGAGCTGGCAGAATGTCACACGCCGCTGTCCTTACACTGAGAAACCGGCTACAAGGTAGAATTAATCACAGCTCGGCGAAGCGACCGAATCAAAGGCCATGAAATATGACTGTGTGCTACGGCACTCATCCCGAGAGAAAAATAAACCAATGGAAAAGAGGTAAAAAAAACACCTCTTCCTCACAGATGATACATGTCTGTGACTCTCTTTCTCACACTTTCTCTCGTTTTCTCTTGCTGCGTATGCATTTCCACCCCCCACCCCACACATACACACACACACACAGATTCAACTATTCCCGCTGTGAGCAGCAGTGATGACAGGACAAATGATAGCAAACACAGACTCGGCACTGAAGACAAGCTGCTAGGCCTGAATCCACTAAGGAGCTGATATACACCCTTTATATAATCCCTCTGTCCCCCCACCATACATTTTTTTCCTCAGCCTTTTCCTCTGTAGTTAGGTCAACCGGCATCTTTTCCAGGGATATAAAACTATTTTCTTCCCAGCAAAAAAATCTGCCTTGTGTGAAGGTACTATAGATGTGAGTATTAGGCCTGAAACGCAAATGTTTCGAGCTAAGCACGATATCGTAACAGAAGTGGTAAGGTTTAAGGAGAAGGAAAAGTTAAATGAAACAATTGGATGCAAAACAAACGTGATTTGTGTACGTAGACACTGCTTTTAACAAAAAAAGGTTGGGTCCCAGAATAACCGAAAGCCATCTTTCCGTCACTATCTCAGCCTGAACCTTCTATAGATTTACTTGTGAGATTTACTATAGATTTCTATAGATTTACTTGTGAGAAGAACAAGTGAGAAGAACAAGTGACGGAGAAGACATCTGAGATGTGATGGCCTCATCAAAACTCTCAGAATACCTGTCCTTGAGCTGCAGTTGCCTCTTTCTTTCCTTAAAAATAAAACAAAAACGTAAAATCGTTGTTTGGAAAGTTCTGTTGTGTTGCTTGGTTCCCGTCAGTGATTCTTCTCGCCTGCTGCATCCTTGGCCTGGAGTGAATCCCCCAGCTGATAATTGGGGTGAAGAGGTGTTTCTCTTTCTGTTTGTGTCTTTTCAAGCTGCAGGCAGCACACGGCTGGCAGACAACAGCACGCTGCCTGGAAGGCAGAGAGAGAGAGTGTTTGCGGAAAAAGGCTGAAAAGGTTTCTGGCCTCTGCGCAGTGAAATTGCTAAACACTTTTCAGTTGGACGCACAGAGTGATGAAAGGGGGGCTTCTGTTGGGAGCTGAGAGATCCTCAATGTCTCTCTCTCTCTCTCTCTCTCTCTGTGTCTCTGACAGGTCAGCTCTACTGGATGGGCGATACCAGGCCTGTCCACATGACAGGCGTGTGTGGGTTTTGCACTTCTAGAACCCACACACGCACACACTCTGATGCAGCGGCTGGCACATTGAAAGCCACGTCTTCAAATGACAAAGTTGACACGCTCACTCCCTCCCACTTCTGTCAATGAAAGGTTCGACGTAGATGGGCGGGGGGCGGGTGGTGGTCGTTGGGAGAATTTTCACTGTGCCATGGCTTGTTGCTTCCTCTCAGATGTTATTGACTTTTGTATTTCATAAAAGAAAATATTAATATATTTTAGTTTGAAAATTGGAGGAAAACAGGAGAGTGCTAGTCCAAGGTTACTGTGCTCCTGCTCAAGAGGAGGCCTAAGCGAAGGTGCTTAGGTTTGAGAAAAAGAGGCAGCAATTACGAAAATGAATGCCCTCACAGTGCAAGAATTTTCATCTTGGCTGTTGCCATGGGAACAGGCCTTTACGGCCCCAACCCCCTCCTGTTCACAGTGCTTTCTACAGCACAATGGAACGAAGGGATTTAACAGAGGCAGAAAAGAGGGACTTGGTTGAGTTGTGCTCCAAAGGGGAAGGCTAAAACTTTACCCCCCCCCCCCCCCCCCATTAAAAAAAAAAAAAAATTAAATTTTAAATAATGTGTGTGTGGGGGGGGGGTTGTGTGGGGTTAAAAAAAAAAAATTGGGGGGTTAAACAAAATGGTGTTTTTTTAAAAAAAA
>JAOEHI010048524.1:0-13328 GCA_025447815.1 Percopsis transmontana | reverse complement strand
CCCGCACCCGCCCACCCCCCCCCCCCCCCCCCGCCCCCCCCCCCCCCCGCCCCCCCCCCCCCCCCCCCCCCACAACACTTAGTTAAAAAAACTGGGAAGGGGTAGTTGAAAAAATAAAAGGGACGTTTGAATAGGTGGAAGTGGATTGTCCCACATATGTCTTATAGGGGGCGTGTTCTAATAACAAACAACCTTGCAGCGTCCTGGCATAGGTTGGCTTGTATGGATCCACCACCCAGTGGCCAGTGTTCAGGCGTTGTTGGTGGATTTTTTTTGGGATCGGCTAGATTGGCTGCACTGGGTCCCTCAGAGCGTTTTATATCTCCCCAAAGATGAGGGTGGACAAGGACTAATACAGTTGTCCAGCAGGACTGCAGCTTTCCGGCTACAATTTCTACAGAGACTTCTCACTGGGCTCAAGGATCCAATGTGGAGACCTGTGGCCTGTAAGAGGCTTGGGACTTGATAAGTCCCCTTTTTTAATGGATACCAACAAGCTGGACTTTTCTGGATTACCGTTATTTTATTGTGGTCAATTTAAGATTTTGAATATTTTTACAGTACAGATGGAAGGATGTACATCTTCCCTGCACTGGCTTCTGGAAGAACCTTTAGTTCATGGAGCCCGTTTGGACATAAGAAATTCGACAACCCCTGGTCTAACGGGAATTTTATGTACCTCAGGGATTGTAACACTCCTTCAGTTGGTGGACTTAACAGGGCAGGATTTTGTGTGCTCAGAGGAAATTTTGGCGCATGTGGGTTTAAGATCAAGGCGTGTGATGACCCAGCTCTTGCGTGGCTGGCAGTCAGAACTGAGGGCTGAAGAGCGTGCTATGATCAAGGACTATTGTGGAGGGGTGGCTAACCCTGTTGAGGAGGACCCCTTTCCAAAGCTGATAATCGTGCCTAAAATTGGAGCGCAATTTAGTATGATTTTGAGTGTGGCTGCTGGTAAATTGTTGTACAGAGCTTGTGTTGAATGGGAAGGTGTTAAACCGGAGGGTTGATACACCATGGCGGAATGTTTTTGGGTTAAATAAAGATGGAGTGGAGAGCATTATACAAGCCACCGTTGAAAAAGAAGGTTGGTGATCCGCAATGGAGAATTCTGCATGGAATAGTTCAGATTCATTCTTTTTTTTCTATTTTAAACCCAGAAGTTAGTCATGAATGTCCTTTTTGTTTTCAGAGGGAGAAAATATATGCATTGTTTCAGATTAGTTCCCTTGTCTGGAATGTTATGTAATATTTAGAAATTTTTGATGAAGGCTTTTCAATCCAGGTTTTTATCCTTGGTTTTAAATATGTCAGAAAAGACAAATGGTAGTGTCAGTTAAAAATTTTCATTCTGGGACAAACAAAAATGGCAATACATATTAGCAGAAGGAATAAGGTTGCACAGGATGGAGATCACGATGTAGTGAGGGTATTTTTAAGATTGGTAAAATCCAGGGTAATACTTGATTTCAATTTTTATAAATGTATGAGAGACACCGATACTTTTAAAAGGCACGTGGAGTCACATGGGAGTAGTACCTGCCTTGGATATATCCTAGCAGCACTAAAATCTTCTAAAATCTATATGATCTTTTAACTATTACTAGTTATGATCCCTGCAGTAATGTGTTTCTGATTAATTAAAGTAACCAATATTCAGTGTGTCAATAATGGATCACATCTGAAATAGACAGGATGGCTAAAGCAAAACACTATGTTGGCAATGCCTTTGAACTGTCCACCCACCGTGGTGCTGAAATTGCAATAGTGAAGCTACTCAGGCCTCTGGCATCAAAATAAACTTAGTATTTTGGGGAAATAATTAATTTGTCATTCTATAATTAGTCAGCCATACTGCTTTTTTACTGAAACAATGTATCATGTAGATTGCTACCACTGCCATCACCTGAAACTGCCTGAAATGTTTGCTACAATGTTTCATTTGCCCAATAACGTTCATAGAGCTGTAAAGAAAACGGCTTGAACATTCTTTGGTATATAATAAAGCATGTTATTGTTTTACACATTGCTGGCCATCTCATTCTACCTACCATCAATAGTGGTTATAGCTTGTGCCTCCCCAACACACAAACTTGTTCTGACACCAGGGCTACTGCATCGTGTGTAGGTGCTACTATTGCTAATTCTTGGCAAAAGCAACACATAAATACATAGATATGCAAGTCTATGTTTAGCCTCTTGGATTGCTTGCTGGGATTGCTAACCTAGATAGTGATAAATTACACAGGCAACCATCTCAGACACTGCAGGCAATAGAAGGTACTTTATGGAAAGCTCTCCTCACATATTCACCTACTGATCTGATCTATTCCCACCCTCACATACATCCTTCTTGACACAAAAACATTTAATCCATTCAATCATTCCTTACTTATTCGTCTAAATCATCCATCAAATTCTGATTCTTTATCCACATTTAATACTGCTCTTTCCCATAATCTCATCAGAGAGCCATGCTATGATCCAATATTGGAGCGCCCTCATATCTAGATTTAATATAGCTTCCAGGACCGGGGTGATTATTACCTATCTCACTCACTTTCCCATCCAAAACGTACACAAGGTTCTCATTTCAACCTTGCATAGCCAATAAACTATATAGAGTAGCAATATTGAATTTAAATATTGTAGGGGCAAATTTAAACCATGTTAATTTAACCAGGATTGTGAATTGGATAGCAAGCTTAGTTATTTACGGACTATTGCGTTACATTGTGTGCAGTATGATGATCTAGTAGTAGGATAATGTCATTGTCTGATCTTGATACGGCCAAGGTACACCTCAACCATGCGAACCTATATCTAATTTTAAAATCACCTTTACCCAAGTGACTTCAGTGCCCTCTAGTGTTGGCATGCATAAACCCATATTAAAAAACACACACCGGCTCCTTAATTGTAAGAAACAATTACCAAAACAAAAATATCCTAAGGAGCCAACAATAAAAGTGAAATGTGTAGTCGTCACTTCTTCCATGGCCCAGAGGTATTTTCTTTTACCTCTGAAGCTTCTTTGAGCAGACATATTTGAAACTGGCCTGTCCAGTTGTCCAGTCCTGGTTTTTAGCCTCAGAACGGACCAGGCCTTGCTTGTCAGGATACATAGCCATCCATTTCCCCATCTGCCATGACCCTCTAGGTGCAGTGGGGTCCATAATAATGACCAGGGGCCTCATGTATAAAAGACTGCGTAGCTTTCATAATGAAAGATGGCGTAAGCACAGAAATATTCACATGGATAAAACCAGGCGTACGCCACGGCCTGCGCACCTTTCCTTTATACATCCCAATCAACGTGAAATTTAGCGCACATGCACGAGCCACACACCCGCCTTTACTTCTCCCATAAATTACTATGCAAATGACTATAAATACACCCCCCTTCTGAAAGGTGCAAATAACAATGTCAAATTATGCTACAAGACAAGCAAAGAAAGAGTGCGAGATCGAAGTGCTGATAACTGAAGTGGAGACGAGAAGAAATTTTATATTTGGTGGATTGTCCTCTGGAATCAGCAATAAGCGCAAGGCAGCGGAGTGGCAGAGCACAATGCAGCAAACCTTTTGTGGACTGTAGAGCAGCATGCCGCCAGTACTGTCCAAGCAGTGCCAACGGCCTTTCAGCTGCCCTATAGCCCGCTCCACCACCGACCAAGCACGAGCATGGGCCTCATTATAACGGCGCTCTTGCTCAGTCTGGGGGTTTGTGAGCGGGGTCAGGAGCCAGGGTTTCAGTGGGTAACCACGGTCACCTAAGGATACATTAACCACATACTCAGATGACATACAAAATGATTGCCGTATTTTACTGTAATGATATATTATATCCTACTACTATATCCTACCAATAAGCCCACCATCCTGCACAGCCCCTGCTTCAAGTCTGTTCCCCTACACTACTACTCCGCAAGATGAATGAATCATGAGTTGAGCCAGGCCACCGTGCCACAATATTTGTCAGACGCATTTGAGCATCACAGATCACTTGCACATTGATTGATTGAAAATGTTTTCTGTTCACATATGCAAATTCACTCACAGATGTTGCCCTTATAGCAATGTGAGTGCGCAGTCGATTGCTACAATTACATTTGGAAATCGGCTCATCTCTGCAAATTGCAGTTTATTGTTGGCCTGTTTTATATATTATTATATACATTTTATATACCTGCGTTACATACGGATGAGACCGTCCCATACGGCTGGCATAGCGTGGCTCAGGGATGACTGTGATATACCTGACTGGTCAGCCAGCTCTCTCTGGAAAGCCCCTGCAAGAAACACAAGTGTGGTGAGCACTTGCAAAGGGACTGGTAAGGCGTGATTCCTTGCCGTCTCTCGTTCTAAACCTAGCCCCAGCTCAGCACAGAGTTCCAACAAGATAGCTCTTGGTAGCTTGAATTGACTCATAAGCCAGTCATCATCTTTGGCCAATAAATCTGCGTGGTCTCTAAAGGCACGCTCTCTCCGAAATCTGCCATTTGCAATGTCTTCTAGCAGTGCCAATGCTGCCATTGCGAATCAAGTTGGTTAGATCATCATGTTTTACGCATTCTTTTATAAGATAGGCCTACACGTAATTTCCTACCTGTTCAATTACATACACATAATCCACGGGATCAATTACTCTCATGAGTGAGTTTGCCCACCTTGACACTGTTGTGGAGATGGATCCGCGCGTCTCACCACCAGTGCGCCATGTGATGGATTCATTCATTTGACGGTCCGCACATTCTCACGGCAGCTACATAGATTGCGGCACGGCCCGCGCATTCTCACGTCAAGTTCATTTTAATACATCACACACTGTGCGTGAGAACCAGCGTACGTAACGTTTTCGTGCGTTCGCAACGTTTATACATGAGGCCCCTGGTCTCCAATGGTAAAACTCCATTGGCTGTTCCACTTCTAGCTCACCTGTAACAGTAAGTCTCACCCATCGTAAAAATAAAAGGTCCACCGTGTACTTAACTTGTCTCCATCTCTTCCTGGTGTACAGATCGTTATCCTGAAACAACCCTGTTACCTAAAGGTGCTTTCAAAAGCAGTAGATAGTTAGGAGTGAGTGCCTCCAAGTCATTTGGATTATCTGAGAATTTTGTGATGGACGGCTATTCAAAATCGCCTCAGCTTCACATAGAACAGATTGTTGTGGGAGAATGGAGTAGTGCACCTTACTGACGAGATGAATCAGACGCTCCCACACTCCTCCAAACTGTAGTAATCTCACATCTAGACTACTGCAATTCTCTTCTCGCCGGATTACCGGTCTATGCTACCAGACCCCTACAACAAATCCAAAATGCAGCAGCACGTCTAGTATTCAACTTACCAAAGTTGCAATAACTGGTGGTTAACCGATTCAATTGTTGACAAATGTACTGATTATGTGTCACTTCTGAAAAAAGTGTCTGCTAAATGCTGTAAATGTAATACAAACAGAAATAATTTTTCTGCAGGCGGCATTGGTAATCCAATGCTTTTTTCTTAGTGTAGACAACATACACCGATAAGCCAGAACATTATGACCACTGACAGGTGAAATAAATAACACTGGGGGGTGGGATACATTAGGCAGCAAGTGAACATTTTGTCCTCAAATTTGATGCGTTAGAAGCAGTGAAAATGGGAAAGAATAAGAATTTGACAAGGGCCAAATAGTGATGGCTAGACAACAGGGTCAGAGCATCACCAAAACTGCAGCTCTTGTGGGGTGTTTACGGTCTGCAGTGGTCAGTACCTATCAAAAGTGGTCCAAGGAAGAAAAAGTGAACCGGCAACATGGTCATGGGGGCCAAGGCTCATTGATGCACATGGGAAGCGAAGGCTGGACCGTGTGGTCAAATCCAACAGACGAGCAACTGTAGCACAAATTGCAGAAAAAGTTAATGCTGGTTCTGCTCTTGAGATGTCATGTGCAGTTACTAACTGCCCACCCAATGCAACTCTAGCTTCCTTCAGTTCCACCATCAATTCTTTTGACTCTGAGCGTGAATCAGGTCCACCGGCAGATCAATCATTTTCTTCCTTTTCTTAGCTCTCGAAGAGCATCTCTGAGCTTGAGAAACCATGCAACTGCAATCCGAAGACGTCTAAAATCCTTTTGTGAGCATTACAGTCAGGTCCTTTACCATTACAGTCAGTTTCTTTACCATCTGAAAAGCATCTTCCTCCGATGGTAGGGATAAAAATTATTATGAACAGTGTCAAAAGATCCTTGTTGTCCTCATCAGTTTTCTTCAGAGCATAATTGTCACAAGTTGGAAATTACTTTGCACCAAACAAATGCACCAGCATCCTGTGTTGACTAGTTCTTGAGCCACATCTCCATCAGGCCACCACAGAAACCTAAGGTAATCCACATCCTTCTTGGAAACTTTTACTTGGTGGAACATGGCTTGCAACGCATTAGGACTCCATGCAGAGTGTTCATGAGATCTGGGCCTTGAAGGAGTTGGCTGTTGAGTGACATGCCCTGAAATTCAAAAACTACTATTTAAAAACTACTCCCAGCATTTTCATTTTGGGATGGTATACCATGAGGGGGAATATACCAAACCTTTCCATACTTTCGTTGTAAATGTTCAGGGGGCACAACTTCTGCATATCCTTGTTTAAAGGGGCCATATAATGCATTTATTCTGTATTTTATATTGTTCTCTGATGTCATTAATTTCAATAACCCTATCCAGCAAACCTGTGATGGAAACAAACTTCCAGTGTTGGATGCATAACCTTCGTTACGAGAGCTACAAACACATATTGAACAACGAATGTGTTACAATTCAGAACTTCCTCACAGATACCGCATTCATAACAGGCCAGGACAACAACAAAAAACACTGGCTTACCTGCGGCTACTATGCCTACACAAGGTAGAGTCATCTGTCGTGACTCATGATGCTACACTTCAAATCTTCAAACGATCCCACAGGAATTTCACACCGGCATGCAAAAGGACAAGAGATAGATGGACTGACTGATTAAATTAATAAATAATCTAGCGACGATTAGAAAATAAATCTCGGTGGGAGTGCCACTATCTTGTTCAGGAGCAGCAGAAACTTCAGGCAGTAGGCTATTTAGTTACCCAGTTAAAATACTGTATGTCTTGGAGATCGCTATGTGGGCTAGTATCATGCCTTGTAATGCTAACATAATTTGTTCATATTAATAAACATTTTGGCCTTTATAAAACTTACCAGCTGCTACCGAAGTGTTTTTATATTCATTTGATATCAATGGTTCATTGTGATTGGTTCATCCTATTTAATGGCTTGGTGAAAGTGGCTGGGCGTACTGTATGTCTAGGCACCAGTATACAAAGAACCATGTTAACTGTACTTAATTTTAGAACTACCGGAATTTTATAACTAACCAAATGTCCAAAACAATCACAGGAAAATAACATACTGCGGAAAAAGAAACTGAAACTGAAAAGAAAGCAATAGTGAAATGTAAACATGTCATATTATATTTGTCTTGTAATATTCTCTGAGTTTAAGGCCGGAAAGCTTTCTTTTCTCCTTGGTAGAACCTAGAAGCTAATGTTAACACAAATAGCTGCTTGCGAGCACGCAAATAATACAAGGTTTCCCAAGTTTTTTTTTACTTGACTAATACTGAAGCCTTGAGATAGCGTGCAATCTTACTGCACGCTATGTCAATGACAATCATTTCCACCTCAGTGGCGGAGAGCTGACGTTGGATAGCATGGCAAGTGTAGGGGCGCAACGGTTCTGAAACCGAGACAGAAACCACAATACAAACGTCCACAGTCCTGTGTCGCGGTTCCGGAATACGGACACACACCAAACCCGCTGCAGGTGCAGCCTGTTGAGCTCTATTTACATTACTAACGTAAGAAAACTTATGTTTCGTTTCTTAACTCTACAACCTGAATCTATGCTTTAGAGATGCTGCTCAACAACTCTGCGATTATTGGCATGATGATGTATGTTACATGTTTGGCATGTAAGCTGTGGCCATTTTAATTTCATTGTCATTGTTCTCCTTTAACAACCCGTTTAACCGGTAACAATGGTTTGGCTCACAATGGCTCTTTTTTTTTTTTTTTTTTTTACTTTCGGAAGCTCTAAAAGTGCCGTTTTGGTTTTGGCAGCTAATGCAAGTTTTTAAACATAAGAATATGTTGTCTCCTCTAATTTGTATCAATGTCATAAAACTAGTGTGAATGGTCACATGATCAGGCCTACCTCCTGCTTGCACCACTGGCGGGAAATGTCTGCGGAAGTAAGTAAAATACCTTAATTAACAGATATAAGTGAAATATTTTGTACATATATTATTTAAAGGGTCTACTACTGATATATAATGAGAATTATATGCCTGCATAAATCTTTTTATCATAAAAAGAGTAAATGTAACCACGGCAACATTTGTTGCCGCTAGCATAACACAGTCATGCTAGGTGGCAAAAGTTTTAGCTGTTTATTCTTTTTTTCTCATGTTTTTATCTACACAGAAAAAAAAAACGCTTTAAAATAAGCAAAATAGAGACCGGATTTTTAAAAGATCACGACGCCCAACCACATCCGGTAGCGTATACCAGATTTTGTGACCTATGGTCCAACTGCAGCAGATTGCATAAAACAAACTAAACCTGACACTGTTGATTTGTTCCTTTTGATGTATCCTCCTACTCTGAGGGAGCTCACTGTTGAGATGTCAAACCAAAGGAAAGGCACTTGATCTGAGCATGGAGTTGCTGTGTTTTATGGGGTTCTGCTCGCATCTGGCTACAGTTCAGTACCATGGAGGCAGATTTATTGGTCATATGACCCTGATGTCTACAATGAAGCCATCTCAAATGCAATAAGAAGGAATGTGTAAATAGGTCAAATTGAAGAATTTGTGTAAATTAGTATAAAACCTAAATTCTCACTAACATAACCAACATGAAATGAAAAAAAATATATATGTTAGGGAGGTCTAAGGAGTGAAATGCATGCACTTATTTTGCAGGGAAAATTTTGGGATTAAACGGGTAAGATTTTGCCTTCTGTAAACCTTGGGGATTCATATGCTGACAACTTCTTACAAGCTCTCGGGGTTGTCCTCTTGTAAATTTCAGTGTCCGATTGCAATTTCTCCATTGCTCCTCCTCCACTTCCAAAGCATGTGTAGCCCCTAGAGCAGTAGCATGGTGGAGTAAAGCTGCCTTTTCTTCTGCTTTTGCTCTGAGACATAATGTTTAAAGAAATACTACATTTGATTTGGTGAAAGAACTTTTTTTGTGTCTATTTGAGATTTTTGATACACTATCCTCTGTATTCACATCGTTGCAATTAGAATCATTATTATGGTCATTATGACATAGCTATCGTTATATTTGATTTATCATTTTGTTGTTTGACTCCATCCTTGGTTTGAACCAAACTTCCTTTCTTTCATATTAATCTTCAGGAAGTAGTCTATGAAAATCATCATAGTTTATTGACACACCAAACTCTTTCATCTGATTCACATTTGTAGTAGTTTACATTTGGTTTGTGATTTGTGTTATCATTTTACTGGCTTGAGATAAATGATTTTAGATAAATATTTTCAATATACAACTCCATGCATTTAGCAGTCAGATAGACCTTTCTGTTGCACCCAGTTCATAATTTTCCTGATCTTTTGCATTAGTAGTTTCATTTCATCCAGTTGATCAGTTGATATTTAAAGTAGGCTACTTTAAACGTGTTTTTAAAGCCAACAGGTTTAACAAAATGTACAAACTGTACCAATAAACGATGCGTTTCTAATTATAGCATACAACAATGTTTCATTGAATAAGAGGCAGGTAATGTTCAGTCACGAGAAGGAAAAAAACAGTGTATTGATTATCCTTATTCCCTAGTAGCCTCGTAAAATATTGTTCAAATGTCGACACACGATGTGTTGAATGAAAAGATAGATCCACTGTTTTACAATCCTCGGGTGAAGTGCCTTTTGCTTCGTTGGTGTTCTTCCGTGTTGAGCGTCACTGCATTTCAATACAGCAGCTGGCACTCGCACCTCTGTGAAATCGATTGTCGAATTTATAATGCAATAACTAATCCAACGACGAGATCCACACAAAAAGTATAATTACCTGAATCTAGTTCCTGAAAAGTTTATTCTTACTTTTTGTAGTGAAAATGTAGACCTATAGTCCTACTCCTATGTTAATTTAACCACGGTGGTGAATTGGATCGCAAGCTTACTGCTTTACGTATTATTGCGTTACCTTGTGTACAGTACGATGATCTAGTAGTAGGCTAGTGTGGATAATGTTGTCGTCTGAACTGAAGGACGCCTAAGTAAGAATCATTAGCCTCTCTTGGTATCCAAACACACCTAAAACATGCACCTGTGCGAACCTATAGCTAATTGTAAATCACCTTTACCTTAGTGCCCTCTAGTGATCTGTATGACATAAACCAAATTATTTTACCAAAGAAAAAAACCCCATATTGGCTCCCACAAATATTTTATAAATTGCATTGTGTATGAGAATTTTGGTCAATAAGAAATACCATTGCATGCTATTTGCTTTATGGTAGTACAATCAATATCTATAAAAACCAAATTCATCACTGGTGATTAGTTTTATTTGTTAAAAATATTCATATTTTTAGCCTTCCTGCAGATGCAGATGCAAATGCATGAGATTTCAAAGAAAATACTCAATAAGATTGTTATTGTACCCACATAAACAGGACATGCCATTGCCATTTTTTGTTTATAGGTTTAAAGGTTATCATTCCAAATTTCATCACTCCATTTATGTATTTTGAAAATATAAACGCTATCTAAAATGCAAATTTTCTTAAAATAGAATATTCAACATTTTCACTTTCGTTAGTAATATTCAAGAGGTCGATGTTAAATAAGGACATTGAACTCAAGTAGTGTGTGTGTGTGCGTTTGCATAGCATTGGCAAAATTGCATCTAAAACCTCCCCCGTTACACCCCATGAAGACGCTATATCCCCTGAACATAGAAGCACACATACTTTGGAAGGCTCGCTGAATGCCAGCAACAGAGGCAGTAAAACATCTCAAAAGATACATCTCACACACAGAAAAGGAATCTGCTTCGAAGTCGTGAAATATATCAAACAGGGAAATAATAGAGGAAAATATCAGAGTTGGAGAGGAGAAGAAATGAGGAGAGATATGAAGTAAATGGGTACGTACTGAATCTCTGCGGCGATATGGCCAGCTCCATGCTGCCTGCTGGCTGAGTCTGCTAATAAAGTGAGCCGGATGCAGAGAGCCACAGACTGATAGGAGACAGAGAGAGAGAGGGAGGTAAAAGGGAAGGCAGACTCCCTCTCTACCCAGATGAGCAATACATTCAAGACACAGGCGGAGTGGCACAACTCCAAGCTTTCTCTATACCTATGGCAGTGTGAGTGTTTGTGCACCAAGTATATTCATAGTGGAAAATGAGTGCAGGGTTTATGTGTGTGTAAATTGTGTGTGTGTGTGCTAGTGTTGTGTTGCTTACAAACCCCTACACCATGAGTACAAGAGCATGCTCTTGAATTGGAGACTGTCCTTGACAGATAAAGAGAATATACAAGCATGTGTATGTTGTGTGTGTGTGTGTGTGTATATTCTAATGCAATGTAGTACCTGATCTAAGGGGGTGATGTTTAGAGAGAGGACCTGGCTGTAGTACTCTTCAGGGAGGCAAGCTTAGTAATGCTTTATTGTCAAACAACTTCCAATTAACATTAACCACTACCAAACATCTGTGTGTAGCTGGGGGCCAAGGCAGCCAGTAATTGTGCTGTAATTGTGTACCGCCTCAACAAAAGCATTCTGACTACCCATTATCATTCATGTCACATGGTAACTAGTCATACACATGACGTTTAAGTTAGTGGGTGCCAGGTAGACAGAACATTTTTATATACACAGTATATCATGATATCTGCTTAATTCAAAATCCCAAATTAAACAATATTAATGAGATCACTAGGGGTAACCCCGAATAGTCAACTATTCGATCTAAGGAGACCAATTCAACTGCTACAGTCAAATCGCCGCAAAATGTGATTATGAAACAAGGATCATTCCCTTCCGGCTAAATGTAAGTGCTGAATGTCTGATTTTATATAGAATTGTTTGGTTTGTCCCAATGATTCATGATATATAGCCTATTTTGGTATAAATATTAGCCAATTAATTTTAATACATTTTTGAAAATTACTCATGTGCTTTTAATCCATCTCCTTAGTGTGTGCAAATACTGTAAATCACCTTGGCAGAGACATTAAATGGGTTGAACCAATCATAATGAACCATTGATGTCACATGACAATAATTAATACACTTATTACACTTAATATTGTGCAGGAGCCAGTAATAATGTATATAAACGCCACAAAATCTACAGAACTAAACCTTGGATTTGAATATATTAAATTAATATAACACGACTCAGTTCAGTTCAGTTCAGTTTTATTGTTATCCCTCAAGGGGAAATTTGATTTACAGAAAAGTGGTAAACACAAAAAACAACATACATAAAAACGTAAAAAACATACGTTAATCTCAGCCATAAATTAGACTAAAATCTGTTTGCACATAAGTACTAAAGACAAGCCAGCATAAGCAATCAATTGAAACAACCAGCAGCTCAACCTAAGTGCTGGTTTAAGGCATTTATTGCCCCTAGGACAGACATGGGCATTGTACGTCCCCCGGGCCACATACGGCCCTTTGGTTGACTCTGACCGACCCGTGTAAGGTTATTAGAAATTACAAAATAAACGTATTTTTCTAATTTTACCTCATTCATGGACTAAAGCTACATTGCTTTTATTTTGAAGTTGTTTTTTATTCACGTACATGATGACGCGATACGTATAACAACACGTGCGCATGATTGTATCATTGTAACAAGATAACTTTAGAGGCAAATGTTTAACCGTCAAAAATGTCAGCTCATACTAAAAAAAGAAAGGTAACGTTAGATGCCGAATGCAGGCTTTTCAACAAAAATTGGACTGCTACGTATTTGTTTACTGAAATGGGAGGTAAAGCCGTGTGTTTAGTTTGCGGGGAACAGATCGCCGTCTTTAAGGACTACAATTTGGGTCGGCATTACCAGACGAAACGCGGAGAAATACAAAAACTTGACTGATGCTGAAACGGCGCAAACATCAGAAGCTTTGCTAGCTAAGCTGCAAAAGCAAGTTCGCATCTCCACCTCAGACATTCAACCTGACATCGATGCACTCGTTAAAGCCCAGCAGAGACTAGATTTCTCTCACTGAACAAGAAAAAATAACAATAAAATAATAATA
>JAOEHI010048513.1:0-20423 GCA_025447815.1 Percopsis transmontana | reverse complement strand
TTAGTGTGGCACCAGGTGTCTTCAATATTGAACCTTTTCACAATATTCTAATTTTCTGAGATACTGAATTTGGGGTTCTTCATTAGTTGTCAGTTATAATCATCAAAATTAAAAGGAATAAACACAAAAAGTGAAAACACACAGTTTCACTTTTTGAATGGAATTACTGAAATAACTCAACTTTTTGATGATATTCTAATTATATGACCAGCACTTGTATAACCTTTTGCTAAAACCTTGGCTCTATATCTTCCTTTCAACCTCCATTGGCCTCCATTGTATATCAAACATACAGTAGATGCTACTGTATGTTTGATATACAATGGAGGCCAATAGATGTAAGTCGAGATACAATAGGATTCAATGGAAGTTAACAGCAATGGTGATTTATTGGGTTAATTAAATACAATTATTAAAGGAATAATTCACTGAAATACATCATTGTTCACTTTATGGTTCGCAATGTAAGGACTGCAAATAATGTTACATTTTAAATGATTAAAGCTTATGCTAATGGACTGTGGCCTAACAAACTGATCATTGTTCTACAATCAAGTGGGAACTGGTGACAACTACAAGTCTTGATTTAAACATAAAAAATTCACACGTTATAAGCCATCCTATAATCACTTAGAGACAATAACAGGGCATATGCTATTTCTATCTGTATGACATGTTAGACACGACATGATATAAATAGTTGGCTTCACAGAAGCGGAGATGGAATCCTGTCTGTGGCAGTCAAAGTCTTTTCTCAGACCAGATGCCCACACAGTTATCGAATTAAAGCTGGGAGGAAGGGAAATTGAGTTAGTTTGGAACTGGCTGGCTGCATTTGGTTGTGCAAACTCTGCTTACCAGAGCATGTAAAGCACCCGCACACATGTATGGAAGAAAAATTAAGATATCAAAGACAAGAATGACCTTTTTAAAGATATCAATGTAAGGCCATATCCATTTGGTTACTTAAAAAAAATTACTATAGCTTCCTTATAGTCTAATAGACTGGGTGTTAATAGACAGCCAAAAGGTTGTGGATTCGATCCCCAACAAGCCCAGCCTTCCTTGGTGGTTACTATAAATTATCAATTGCACCAATATAAGGTCTTTGTATAACCTGGCGAATTATTTTAGGCTTATCATTGTCGTGAATAGGTGCCGCATGCACATTTAAAAAGGTTACTTCCCCAAATAAGACACAAAAGAGGACAGAAGAGTAAATCATGCCTATATGTGTGTTCAGCAGGGATCAAATTAAATGAAAAAATTTGATCTACGGGAGAATATAAAAGCAATACTGGCTCAGGGCCTTATTGTGTTATACTCCATAATGAATTGTCACCTGGTGCCTGAATTTTGTTTTCCTTTACAAAAATGAAGACATTTCCATCATAAATTGGTGGAAATTTCCTGCATTCACCAGAATCCTGCATTCACCAGAAGCGTTCACGGCAGTTAATGGTGTAATGGTTTCCTAACTATAACACAATTATTGCACACTTACTGTTCCCCAACACACTGGAATTAATAAGGCCAACATGCATTGCATATGTTTTATTGCAAACATTTCGGATTACAGACTTGAACATACCATTGTATGCTTTCTTGTGTAGTCTATTTCTGTTTAGTTGAATAAATTATCTATTTATTCACGGGAGTCACGTGTGGCCTCCCAATTGTTTGTTGCACACTATGAGCCAGTTCATAACAAAGTTGTCTTCACACCATGAGAATAAAAGCACATAAATACTAACATGACAAGGAAACTGTGCCGGGAAAAACATTAATGAATTTCCTGGAATTCTTTAGTGTAATAGGCTCTGCACTAAAGTGTGCCTGTAAGCCCATACATTTTGAGGCCTTTGTTTGGCTTTTAATACATTCCTACATTGTTTTTTCTTACAGTCCAACTATGAAATACACTACAAGTAAAATATAATACTAATTTAAACTACTGCATTTTGTCACATTTGGTCACACTACATATTCATCTCCAGGTGCACTAGTTTTAAATCCATGGATTTTACATCAACTTCTCAATATTTCTGTCATTTAGACAGAAATAGTCCCATTCCATCACTAAATACTATAGGAGCAAACATGTTTGATTTCTTTACTTCCTCCCTCACGCTCTGGTTACATTTTAGGGAGCGGGTGGCTGCTAAAATAGATGTCATTGTTCGACTGACTAATGAGTGGCAAACAGAGGAAAGGGAGGGTTTGTGAATCTAGACAAGGCTAGGAGGAGATGAGGTCATCCATTGTTCCCTGATGCAGACTTTTTCCTCTGCCTTCCCATGGGCCCTACAGCTGCTTTGTTAGCTTGCCTGCATTGAGCTTTCTGGGATTCTACCAATTCCAAGCAGCCCCCTCTTCAAACTCAGCACAGCACATACATGACACAAACATGCCCCAGCAAAAATAAAGATAGAGGCTTCTCAAAGGCAACAGGCAGCTGCTTTCATGAAGAGGACTTAACTGTGAGGTACGAGTATTAGTTCTTCAAATTCTGAATTATTATGTGTCCTTCTTTAAACCTTGTCTTAAGGAAAGGTGAAATAATTAGATCAAATCATTTCAGTGAACAATGAGGTATTCTATTTGAGCTATTTTCTGAATGTTTAAATATTGTTGGGTAACACTCAGTATGTTCTTCGCATATTTGAAAGAAATACAAATACACAAAACCAGTTAAAACAAGAAGACACTGAGTATGTCATGCATCTACAGTTTATTCAAAACAAAACAGTACCAACATAGAGATAACCATTATTGAAGAATGTCAGAAAAAAAAACAATCAAATTAATATAACCCTCTATGATAAAAATACGAGGTTTGCAAGCCCATTATCACACAAAGCCAACATAAATAAGGTTTTTCTCCACAGCTTTGAAACCTGCAGTCAGAAATGTATTCCAAAGTAGGGAAATGGCAAACACATTCTTCTATTGTTGCACTGACAAACCCAAAGCCCCTTAGAGGATCGCTACCCTTCTGCTCATATTGATTTCCAGCAATCATTAGAATCAGATTAACCAGTGATCAATGAGTTGAATGCTCTGACTTTCAAATGTCTCCCCATTGTTCCTTCTGATCCTCATTAGGATAGACAGAGAAATAGACATCATGAAACAGACATGTTCTAAGAGATAGGAAAGTATTCTTTAGATATGGCACACTGGTGATTAGTGCCACTGAGGCCTGCACCAAGGCACAACGTTGTTTTTTGTAGTTACATATGCACTAGGACAGACATCATATTTACTTCCTTTAACCATGATAACACTGATAAGCTTCATAAACTGCATTGCACTCATGTCTATACCCATTACTCCCCAGATGACCAAGATCGACCTTCATCTTCAGAATCATCAGAATGGACCAGGTCGCCCTTAACAACTTCTCCACACAACAGCGGTTTCTTAACCTTCTCCTTAGCTGCTAAAACTTTGGATGGGTCAGTACCTGGGTTTTCAAAATTGCCCCTATCTAGGTTGCCTTCATTGCCTAGATTCTGATTAGACTCATCTGGCTTATCTGTTCTGTCGAAGGAATCATCTGGTTGATAGGTTGCACCTGTCTCAAAGTTAGATCCCCAAAAGTCATTGTTTATGCCAGAGCTAAATATATCATGGTCTTTGTCTTTTCCATTTACTTTCAAGGGTTCTGCTGACAGAAATATATCTGTCTCAGCTGGCATGCTCTCAGGAGAAACCTCAGGAGACTCTTTATTTTTCTTCATAGCACCCTGATGTGCAATATCTTCAGTATGGCAATAGATTTGAGTTGCGTCAGACACATCTTCCAATTGAACTTCGGTTTCAAAGTCTTTGTTTGGATTTTCTAAGACTTCCCATTCTGTTGTTTGGATATGTCCTGACTTTATTTGCTGCCCATCTGCTGCCTCCTGCCCAGAATGTTTCAGTGAACAAATTTCCACCAATTCTGCACTTTGTACCTTGTCAGGGATAGCAACATAAAAGGTGTCCTGGTCTGCTTTTACATTTGCAGTGGAGATAGGCTGAGTGCACTGACTAGCATTGGATGACTCATCATCTGAACTATTGAGTTCCTCAATGTCAGCATTGTTCATGCTTGGTTGACTCTCAGGCCAACTGTTGAGATCTTCTGTTGGGTCCATGTGAGTCAACATGGACGTATTGCATTCCTCTTTTTCTTTTCTTTTATCTGAAGCGTCTCTAGTCTCTAGATTTTCATGTTGAACCTCTAACTGAGGAGCATTCTCTAATGAAGTGTTATAGGAATTTGGTTGCTCATTGTGGTATACTGTCACTTCAGGCTTTGTACTGATAAACAGGTCCTCTCCACTTGTCTCTCCAACTTCTTGCCCCAACATTTCCTCAGCTTTGCTGTGCTGGGCAAACTGTGCACTGTAAGTGGCCGTCGATAAACTCTCTAATTCTTGTTCCACAAGTCTGTCCACCATCTCTAACTCCTCATTGTAATAGACGTCGGAGTGTTTCTTGTGTACCACTGGTTCAGTCATTTCTTCAGTTTCTTCATCAGAATATTCTTCATCATCCATTTCAGCATGTGTATTGTTCTCATGAATCTCTGGAGTAGCATGCTCACCTGTAGCCATACCAATATCCCTGTTCTCAATATGAGTGTATCCTAGATTATTATCTTCATCCAATCCGCCACCCTCAGCCTCCTCACACAGATCCTCCATAGTTCCAAATCTCTTTGACGTACTCGTACTTTCTGTTTCATCAATCCTCCTGTCCACTTCGCCCTCACTGGACTCGCTCTCATCCATGTGTGATGCCTGTGTGTTAGCGTCGGTCTCGTCACTCTTGTATCGAATCAAAGGTCGGGTGTCAGCTAGGGTGTTTTCCTGAGCGTAGCTGTCGCTTTCCAGCTCTGTCCTCCAAGATACTGATACATTTTGTGAATCATCATCGTCTTTCTCATCTTCGTTCCCAATTTCACATTCTTGGTCTTTCTCCTGTTGTATTTTATTTAATTCTAATCCAATTACTGAAGAGGTCAGGTCAGTGTCAATATGCTTTTTAACAATACCGACTCCCATTGTTTCTTTCTCTTTGTTGTCCAGGTCTCTTGTTGATATGTCATCTTCCGGTTCTGCATGCTGGGTTACATTTCTATCGCTCGTCATGCAGTTGTCTGTTTTCAGATCAGCTTTTCTTTCTATCACACTGTCCCAAGTATCCATCTCTTCTCCATCGGGGTACAATTTATCTTCAAACTCCTTTAGGTTCGTTCTCACCAGGGAACTCTCTTGTGGTTGGCTTGTCGAGCCTGCATCAGAGGTTGAACTTTTTTCTTCATGGCTGAACTGTGCCAGTTGGTCAAACACAATTTCTTCTGGCTCACACTCGGAAGCAGGGCTCCTTATACTGGACTCAAATGTTGGTTCAAGCACAGCCACCGTTTCAGAATCAGATGTTTCCTCTTTTACTTGGACTTCCATCCATGCTTCAGTAGGAGCATGAGGCTCAACAGGCACATCTTTATCACATTCATATATGAAATCAGATGATTGCTCTGATTTAAGGACAGGGTGTGGGTCAAGGTTCCCTGTGTTAATATGATTCTGATTAGTCTCAGTGTTTAAACCGATCTGGTAAGTGATTGCAGTTTCCACAACACAGTCTTCCTCTGCAAGTTCACCAGCAGCAATAAGCCAGTCTTCCTCAACTTTATGTTCCCCCTGTAGGGTTTTATTATGGCTACATCCGTACTTCAACTCATAAACAGCCTCTGGTTCATTAAGAGATGTGAGGGGCTCAGCATAATTAACTTCCTCATGAACCTGCTGAGGTCTGAAGTTTTCAACTATACCGCCTTGCTGAACTTTGGGGTAAGATGCTGCCCAGGTTTCAGATTTAGTGTTTTCGGCTGCTTCTACATTACATTGAGAAATCTCAAGAGATTGACTGAGGGGTCCAGGTTTCTGAATGTAGATTGATTTTTTAAGTGTGACAGCTGGTTTGGATCTGCTCTTTATTCCCCGGATAGATGAGATGGGAGTGGCTATTTGGCTGGTGGACAGCTTACTCGGATAATATTTAATCCCTTGGGGACTGGACACTGCATCTGTGGATTACATGCGTAGAGTTCATAAATACACAATCATTCTAAGCTGTATCAGTCATTTTCCTTTTACAAGATAACTACTGTACAGCTGTGGTTGTTACCTTCTATATAAGACTGACTGATGGTTGTTACCTTCTATATGAGACTGACTGATATTATTTGACAAAGACATCCAGTGTATTCTGAAGTGTTTACTGCCTTCATAGAGATTTGTATTTCAAAGCATCTCCAGTCATCTTCGTATGATATAGATACTGCAATCTCCACCCCAAAGGCATTATTGGAATACATGTTCTCAAAGGAGTTTAGACACTAATGGGAAGATATTGATCAGCACTTCCCTTTCTCCTGGTCTAAGTTACCGGAAAGCAAACCATAGGACTCAGGCCTTTGGGGACACTCTTAGGTGGCTTGCATTACCGTACGCAAAGTGCCTAGCTCAGCCCCTTACCCAAGAACCCCCTCACCACTTACTAAGACTAATGTGATTACACACTACAGCAAGAAACCTCCCCCATGTGGAAGAGCTTCTAGCGTAAGTGAAATGACACACCTATTAAAATGGAGTGGTCAAATAGCAGAGAGAGTACATTGAAGATGTATGTGACACATACAAGTGATCTTAAAGTAGAGCTGTGAATTCACTAAGACATTGTAGCAATATACTGTATGTTGTTACGCTTATTTACCCGATGTGTAGATGTTTCTTGGTTGATACACTGAGGAGCCATTTCCTCGCAGGCTTTCATTTTCCAGCAAAGCTCTGTAGAGAGACAGAGACAAAAAAAATCAATAAGTTACGTTTATTGTACTGGATCTGCAATTTACTTAAAACAGCTAAGTGAATTTCTATGATATAAGTTAAGATGAAGGGGGACGTAGAACAGTGCTGTGGGTGGTATCAGGCTTAAGCAGTGACATTTGATGCAGTTGAACAACAGAAGAAGCAGTCATGGGCCTGTTGTTATGGAAATAGGGGCATTACATTGCCATTGAGGAGCCATCTGCAGGGCACAAACCTCTGCCATCAATGCTCTGTCACACATACATTCACACCATCAAAATAAAGGATAGCTCATGCAGATAGCGCACTAGTGTCCAATCCAGCACACACTTCAAATTGGTGCTAAACTTTCCTACACGAACACATGAAAAAACCTTCATCAATTAGTATTTGGGCAATATTTATAAAACCCATGTCAATTCATCCAGTGTTAGCTAACTTTATTACCGGCACCAATTGGGGAAATAATTATTAGCATTTATAAAATGCAAAACATACATACAATTGTCTTTTTAATTACATTAATTTGATTGTGTAAGTGTTACTCACTACTACGTTTATCCTTCCTCGAACGGTTCTGATTGGTTCATATTTATCATCATTCAAATGTAATCTTTTCAGATAACACAAAAGCCTTATGTGGAGTGAATATCACCTTAAGAAGACCTTAAGAAACCTATCCCACCCCTACCCCTGGTTACTCTAAACTCCCACAGCTCATAAATCAGTAGCTATGCTGTGAAGGGGGGGTCAAGTCTTTTAGGTGGGTGCCAGCTAAAGAAAGATCACGCTACCATACAGCTGCATCTATAATGGAGAAGTTACAGTACTCCTACTAACAAAGACAACAGCGGCGGCTGTTTTTAGTATGACGACCTTTCAGCAGAGTAAGTGCATAACTGACTAGATTTTGTCTGTCTTGTCATCTTCCTCATTTATCGGAGGGGAGACTGCTGGGTTGATGGTGGTGGCTTTGTTTGAATTGATAAACATTTTACATTCCATCCTTGTTCCCCTTCCATTTTGTTCCATTAATATTACAAATAAATAATTAGCCAGAAATTAAGATCCTATTAGCTAGTGCCCATGGGCCCATGGCATGGATTTCAGTTAAGTTTGTATTACATTGTTTATTAATATTGATCGCCACTAGATCCATACAATATTCTTTAATAGGTGTTGAAAAGAGAGATGGCGTAATGTACCACACACTGTCATTTATCTTGTAGGTGTACATGACCGCCCCCCCCACTTTATTGTGTCTGTAGTGTAGTTCTCCATTTGTGAACAGACCGGAAATGTTTTCATTGTGCTGTGTGGCTGGTTGATCTTCTACCTGTATGTGGTCACCTCCAGACCCAGGGACAGTTGGAGCTGCAGCAGACCTCTGCTTTCTGCCAGGAGAGATTCAATCTGCTGGCCCAGCTCCTCTTTCTGCACCTCCAAGCCCATGGCATGCTCCTGCAGACAGGACCAAAGAGGAAGTGGTGTGAGAGACTTCTTCATCATTCTCACAGTACAGAATGAAATAGACATACTGTAAATTTGCGGTTGCGGTTCTTCTTCTTGTTGAGCAAATATTGTTTACAACCTCTTCCCCACTCTTGGAACATGATTACAAGAAATAGTAAAAGACAAGAAAATAGCAATACTATTTATACTGTATGTACAGAATAATAAAGACATCTAAAAATATCAACTATTTATTAAAGATAAAAAACATTAAAAAACATAAATACAAATTGGTATTTACTATGTCTGTAGTACTATACTGTACTATACTATATAAAATATAATATTTCATTTTTGGCCAATTGGCTCCACCTAAATCAGGTGATGAATCTCATGTTCCAGCACGGAATTTCAAAAAATCAAAAAGTTATTAATGTTTGTAATATAAATAAATAATAGTGTAAAATGTAATTTTACACATTTCTTTCGTCCTTGCATTTCTTTTCTCATTGCAATCTTGCAAACAAAGTCTCCATTGCCTGAGATGCACATACGCCTAAAGGTTAGTTATTTTGGACAATATCTATTTGTGCCTCATGAAGATTAAGCATTGTGAATAATTTTCTTCATTTGCAATTCATGATTGGCCTTATTGTGTAGGCCGTTGCGTAAAGGCTAAGGATGTGTTAAATTAATAAGGTTTAATAAAATATTTAATCTTTTAAAGATGTTTATGCAACACACTTGCGATATTCTACAGTATGTCCCCTGACACGAAATGACGCAGTGATGATTCTCTCTGAGCAATAACTAGTCGGCAGTGTTTTGTATTGCCTCAGCACACTTGGATACCAAAAAAAGTACCAGATACCAGGTACTACTTTTTTCCAATGGAAAACCAAAATAAAGGAAAATCAAACAGGTGAGTCGAGTGGAGTTGAGTCAGTTTTATACAGTTGCAAAAGCATCATTATGCTACTGCTGCCAGCAGTAAAAGATCTACCTAAAACATCTATCTACAGGATCTATCCAAAACTAGTCAAGCTATATGTTAGCAACATTGTATTTGGTTGGATAGTGGAACTAATTCTGCTGGGGGAGTGTAGGAGAGTGAATGTGATCTATTCACTGATGTTACCATAAGACAGGGGTTATTATGACAATTATAAAATCCTAGGTTCATGTCAAATAAAACAATAGGGCTTTTTCTAACCACAATAGGCCCACACTTACGTGGAGGTTGTGGAGCTGCTGGCTGTGTCTGTCTTTATGCTGGTCCATGTTCTTCTCCAGATACTGTCTGACGTCCTGAGCTGAGTCCAATTCCTTCTCCAGGACCTGGAGCTTAAGAAGGTTCTCATTCTTCTCCTGACTCATATGGGCTAAGTGACCGCTGGACTGGTTCAGGAACTGCTCCAGTCTTGTCACCTGGCCCTGGTAGACCTCTGCGGCCTCCTTCCATGCTCTGGTGACCTGCTGGGAGTACTCCTGGCCCAGCTGTAGAAGGCCAGGGTTGTGGCTGCCCGTGGTGGGTGGCATGGGCATCAGTGCAGGTCTGTTGTGTGTCAGGGTGGTCTCTAAGTGATCCACATCCTCCTGGTGGCTCTGAATCAGGTGATGAATCTCATGTTCCAGGTGGTGGACCTTCTCACTCAGCCATATTTGAGCCCCCTGTTCCTCCTCCATCACCTTCCTGCTCTCCATCAGCTTCTCCTTGACCTCCTGCTGGGCCTCGGCCACCTTCTTTCTTTGACTCTCCAGGGCTTGTATCTCCTCCGCCAGGCAGCTGACCTCCAGCTCCGCCCGGCCCCTCTCAGTCCAGGCCTCCTCCACCTCCAGCCTGACCCGGCACAGCTCATTGCTCAGCCCCTCCCTGCGCGTAGTGGCCCCCTGCTGGCTGCGTCTCAGGGCCTGGGTCTCCCGGCGAAGCAGCTCGTTCTCCCCCTCCAGGAGCTTGACCCGGCCCAGGTAGGTCTCCAGGCGGCGGTTTAGGTCCAGCATCTGGTGCTTCTCCTCTCCCAGGCTGCTGTGGTGTAAAGGGGGATGAACGCCGTGCAGCTCCATGGCAGAGTCTGTGGATTGCAGTGATTCAAATGCCTCTCCGCCTCTGGGTGGAAGCGAGCGGGTCTCTCTGGGAGCGTCCGCTGTGTCCGGGAGCGTCGCTGGTGTGTGACTCTTTCCCCCCTCTGATGAGCCCACCAGCAAGAGGCTCCCTATTCATGCTGGAGCTAGTGAAGGGGCTGGTCACATGGAGAGGAAGGGAGGGGGAGGGAGAAGAGATCCAGTGGGAGGAGTGGAAGGGAGACAGAGGGCGGGTTGGGGTCGGATGGGGGTGGATCCTTAAATAGGGATTGATGGATGGGGATGAGAGAGGAGTGTTCGAGAGAGGGGGGGAGGGCAATACGGATATGGGAAGGGAGGAGGGGTTGAGGGACGGGGGTGGGAGAGACGGACAAAGGTGGAGGAAAGCGGTAATGTCATTTTCAAGGTTAACTCTTTCACAGCTGGGATAACTTTGCCCTCCATGTGTTGAGCTTGCTTACTGATATACATTACAACTATGAAATACACTGTGTATTTATATTAATCCTGGGAAGTGGGGCAATGAACAATCTTAATCAGCTGTTAAATATAGATGGATTGGTTTGATCGTGATACCCTTCGAAGACAGCCCAATACTTTGTGTTAACTGTGAAGTCCTTACCCCGTCAAAAAAGGGACAGGTATTCTGCAGCCAGGGATTCCAGGATCATTTAAAATAAAATATATTGTATATAAAATTACCACATAGTCCAACCAATGATGCACACAGTACATTGTGTTAATTTGTTGCTACAAATAGGAACAATGCCTTCTTTAAATAAAGAAATCTTCAGTGTGTTACAGTATAGTATTATAGGACTAAGTCATGGTATAGAATTTGGAATAAAATGTGCCCTCTTTAGGGCCCCTGCTATCAATCTCTGAACAGTGCATTCATTTTTCAAAGTCAATACAGATCACAGATTTTAAGAAGCATCAGTACAGTAAACACAAGTGCATATGCTACACAGGCTAGCCCCGTAGTAGTACAGGAAACAGTGATTTGACTAATATTATCATAATGCTATGATAATCAATGATTTAAAAGATGTAGATTTTAGGATAATGTTACTGCATAGAAATATGTACTGAGCTACTGTATCAACTTTCTTTTTTCCCATTTGATTAATTCTTGCAACATTGGGTGTAATGATGCAGTTCCATTTATAGTATGTAGCAGATGCTTTAAATGAATGTTACCTGCAATGAGTAAGCAGCATCTAGTGTCAAGGAAGTACTCTATGCGCACTTAGAAACTGCAAAGACAATTGACAAATGTTTGTATTAAATTATATGGTAATAACCTGCACGCTTAATCTCTAGATTCTTAGCTTTACAGGCTTACGCTAAACTTGTAGTAACTATCCATTGTTACTTATCTTTGAGTATGTAATAAACCAGACAGTCTAAGGTTGTATTATGGGAATATGGGGTATGTGTTCAGCTATAAAATCAAGTAGAATATTATCTCTGGCCATAAAACTGGCTTTTGTGAAGCCATCTTTCATCAAGAACGTTCACACTGCTGAGCACAAAGGGATATACAGTAATTTGAGAGAAATAGAGAGAACTCAGTCTTTGAAAAGCAGAAGTTACATTACATCATTTCTAAAAGGGATCAAGCACTTCTCCTTGTAACTACAAGCCTACTGACTTCTCAAATATAAGGTTATACTACGTATATTGCTTTAGACACACTTTGACAAGTTAAAATATGGAAGAGGAGGTAAGCTACGCGTCAGTTGTATTTAAAACTTCAAAAAATCAACCACCTAAAGGTACGTTTTATTCATTATAAAGGGGTCAAATCCACAACTTTAAACGTTTTTTATTGTTCAGACCTTACATAATATACAATATGCAGGTACAGTGTGTTAAATTGTATTTTTGACTGATAGTGGACTGACTTGTATATAATCAAAAAAGATATTTAAGATTACAGTAAAAGAAAATCTGTCAAGATCATGATTCAGATAATTTATTGTTCTCTGCTTTTTAGATATATTATTAATATGACATCATTTATTTGTTTTTTCTTTTGTATTTCGTTACTTTGTCTTATCACTCTGTGATTGTTGGTATCCATGTAAATGTAGTTCTATACTAATTACAGTATAAACTAATTCCACTCTGCCTTCCAGATAAAGAGCAGACAGACACTGTATATGATGAAGTAAAGATTCGTCCTATTGCAACAGATCAGACTGCTGATAGGAACAGTAAGTTGCAATGTAATGTAGGGTAGGAAGGAAGGACACATGGACATTTACATACAAAATAAATAAATAAATATTATTATCAACACTAACATTAATCATAATACTTGGGATGATTATGTATTTTGCTAAAAAACTAACAACAAGGTATAGAAGTAATTTTGAAAAATATACAAGAAAACCAAACTAAATCACTAAAATAGGTCGGGAAACTTGCTTCTGTCAGGAATGACTTTGTAAAAACTGTTTACACGTAGATGTATATGATTTTACAAAAAGCATGAATGTGCTTTTGCTGTTTCTTTCTCTGTTTGAAAAATAAGCACATTGTACATGACATATAGACTCAAATTATCATAGAGTTAGCATGGTTATCTGCTGCTAGACTGGTACAGTTGTTTTGTAGATAGATTAAAAACAATTAGGGATATTTTAATCTCTCTTACCCCAACAGGGAACAAAGAGTGGGGAGAGTAATGCAATATACAAAACACCGACATGATTAGGCTTTATTCGGCCATTATTAATTAATTAATTAATTTAATTCTTCCTTTACATTTTATATATTGTCAGTCATCTCACCTCTCAACGAGAAAGAAGCCTAGCCTTGTTCATGGCCTAGTGGTTTCTGGTTTTGTTAATTTACCATTTACTAAAAAAGTGTGACCCAATAGTTCACCACCACATGATGTGACTTAAGGACCTCTCTTTACAGCTCTTAAACGATAGGTTTACTTATTTCTGTAAAAATGTTACCCATACTATGTACTTGAATATAGCACAAAATCACAGATAAAAACAGATAGCTTTAGCACTGAGGAACTAATAAAATGCCCATGTTTCTTACAATGATTATATTAAGCTCTTAGTAAGATAGGTCTTTATGCACTAATCTAAATGATATCAAACAACATTTTAACAAGGTCTGAGTTTAAAAAAAAAAGTGGAACAATACTTTAACTAGTAGAGCTCAGAGACTAATAGGTAACACTATTTGGCTCGATAGAATGACCTTCCTTTATTTATGCCTACACATCTTTTTGATATGTGACTTTCTTTTCAGATAAAAAGCCAACCACAGGTGTGCATCAAAGTCAGTGGATAGTGCTGTGTTTGGGGATTTTATGTATAGTCTTGGTTTTCATCATAGCCCTCTGTGTCTACTGTGAGTATGTATGCATTCACAATATCAGGCTGAACTTCTATATTTAGGATGAGTCATCTGAAGCCAGGGCTTTGCTTTCTTTTTGTAGTTCTTATGGCTAGACCCAAGAATGATGAATCATTGGTAGGTGAAGTAAAGCAGTTAAAAGTCAACCAAACAGCTCTACTGGATATTAATCAGAACCTGACAAACGTTGTCAGCATCCTCCATTCAGACAAAGACAACCTGACCAGCCTGCTGAGTAACCTGAGCAGAACCTCTGACATCTTACAGAGTGACAAACAGAACCTGACTTCAAGAATCCAGGAGCTGGAGAAAGAGAGAGGCACCTTAAAGGAACAAATAGAAAACATCACCAGGGATTCAAATGATCTCAACATCACACGTGCACAGTGGACTCTTGATGCTTACTGCAAACAACAAACAGGTACGCTTGGTAAGTAATCACTACAATTTGATTTTAACATCTCAAATATTTTTTGTAAATTTTTCCTCTCTGTGTTTCAGTCAAGAAGTGTTTTCCTTGTCAAGCTGGCTGGCTAAACTCTGAGAACAGCTGTTATGTGGTTATCGATCAACCTAAACTATTCCTCACCTGGGACAGCGCTAGAGAGTACTGCAGAAAAAGCAGTGCAGATTTGGTGGTCATGGAAAGTCCAGTGGAACAGGTAGAGAAAGAATAATATTTTAGGGAAGTTTATTAAAAAGTTTGTTAGTCATTACTGGCGTTAGTGTTCAGAAAACCGGTTTTAATAAATCATGAATAATGATGGAAACATGTAGCATGTTAAAATGTTTTCATTTATAATACAATAAATTGGTTATTATGTTCATGTTTTATAAGAAACTTATTAAGGCGAACAGTTTTGGTTCAACTGGACAAGAAAATGCCTACTGGATTGGCTTGACAAATACAGAGACTGGGAGTTGGCACTGGATTGATGAAAGTAATCTGAATACAAGGTAGGAATTAACGCTTTTTCTCAACTGGTGGGTCCCAACCCAAAAGTGAGTAGCGAGCTGATGTGGAATGGGTCGTGGAAGTGGGCTTCGGCTCTGTCAAAAAGTCTAACTGATTTTTATAAATTTACCGAACATCCAATGGTGCGCTTTTGTTTTGAACAGTGTATATAGACATTGTGGATTTCTGCACCAATTGTTTTGGAAATTACAATATTTTTGGGTCATGACCTAATGTTGAGAACCACTACCACTGTCTTAAACATAAACATAAATAAAATGTGTTCATTATCATCTAAAGACAAAGTTCTTCCCACAGTTACTGGAACCCAGCACCTTCTCCCAACAATCAATGTGCATCAATTGACCAAACCAGATGGTATTCTGATGACTGTACTGTGAGGAAACGATGGATGTGTGAAAAGAAAGCTTTGTCTGTTTAGACCTTGCTTACAGGGTTGGGAATGTTTCGGTAAAACAAATAATTTACTGAATGTCAAATGGAGTTTGACAACTATGGGAGTTTCATTATCGTTTAGTAAATGTATTATGATCATTATTAATTGTATTAATTTGTAATAATTCTACTGCTTATATTGTAATTAATAACATTACGTACAAAGATAACAATCAGGGATGTTTATAATATAACACTGAACATACCTTATGGAGCCTAGTGTGTGAACTCCTCTATCTACTTACATTTTATTTAGCCGATGCTTTCACCTAAAGCAACACACAGTAGTACAATTACAAGTATTCAGGAGCAAGTAGGGTTAGACAGCCATCTCAGGGATGCTAACAGCTAAACTGGTATGTTGGGATCAAAACCAGGACTTTTCAGCTTTTTTTCTACTAGAATGCCATGTGAGGTTTCTCGTAAAAACATGCATCTTTATCGCTGCCCTTTCAAAATGTTCACTTAGTTAGGATTTTATTTAAATGGATTTTAAATATAGCTTTTTTTGGTTACTGTTAAATACTGATTAACAATGTCAATGTAACTAACCCATCTGCAGTTATTAAATGGATATGCTATTCATAGCTGTCAAATAGCAATATATTATGCTGCTAATGGAAACTCTTGTATCATGATGATAAAATATTTCCCTTTACGTCAAAGCATAAAATGTTGTAGCATGTTTTCACATTGCCCGACTAATTTGAAACATATTGTAAAAATTAAATAAAAATGGACAGGCATGGTGTGAAAATATATAGTTTTTTTTCTGTTTGAAAGTAGACAAATAAGTTATTGTAGTATTTGAGATGCAGGTTTATTTAAAAACATGTTTATTTCAGCATATTACAATTTGAAAATGTTAGTATTATGATAGAATGTGCAAATTGTAAATTTGTAATTTTTTCGGGGGGGGGGGGACATCGCTATTGAATAGAGTACATATTTGAGACTTTTAAACAAAAACTTAACTTATAGTTTGAGTGTTTTTGAACTTTGTGATTCTGTTGAGTACCTGTCTATATTATTCTCAGCTGATTTTGGATGGATGGAAAACGGAGAGGGGAGTTGGAGGACCTAAGTGAGATTGAAAACACAAGGCAAGTTAACAGTTTCTCAGTCGCTTTGGTACAATTCTCAGATTAGTATTGAAATTCGGAAAACTAATTCAACCTCCACATCATTTAGTCACTTGCAGGGCCATGAGAAGTAGGGGTGCTGAGGGTGCTTGTCACGATGCGAGGGTGGCAAGTGCAAGTGCAGAGAAAAAACAGAAGCTGACGTAGTCCCAAAAGACGTACGTAGCGTGTGTTTAATATTAATAAGCAGTTTATCCAGAGAAAAAACAGCGTGGCAGCGTGGTGCAGAAAACAATCACAGACAACTCCTCATCACCCACCCCCCGGCTTTATAGGCTGGGGGAATGCGGTGAGGAGGAGATGCGAAACCGTTGGGTGAATGGACGGCCGCAGGCCGGTGGTTCATACGCCGGCGAGCATGCGCGCCTACTGGCTGGCCCTGGGGTCCAACGCAGTAGGGTGAGGGCGCCCTTTAGCAACGACGTGAGAGGCCCTGCGACTGTGCTGTAGTTCCGGATGAAGTGCCGGCAGAAGTTGCAAACCCCAGGAAGCGCTGCAGTTGTTTGACCGAGTTGGGAATCAGCCACAACCTGCCTCCACCTTCTGCTCGACCATCTTCACCCCCTGCCGGCTGATCTCGTAGCCTGAGAAGGGGATTGTGTGCTGGTGGAACAGGCACTTCTCCGCCTTCGCAAACAGGCCGTAGTCTAGCAGGTGGCGGAGCACCTTCCGGACATGTTGGATGTGCTCCGAAAACGTTGCTGAGTAGATGAGCATCTCGTCTATGTAGACCACGACCTGCCGCCCGACCATGTCCCTCGTCCCTGAATGGTTGGAAGACCGAGAGCGCGTTGGAAAGTCCAAAGGGCATGACCAGGTACTCGTAATGGCCAGACGTAGTGCTGAAGGCGGTCTCCCACTCGTCCCCTTTCGGATACGGATACGGTTGTAGGCATTCCGTAGGTCGAGCTTGGTGAAGAACCGGGCTCCGCGCAGCTGCTCAATGGCCGAGGGGACCAGCGACTCCCCCAGGGATAACCAGCTGTGCCTTCCTGGCGCGGGGTAGCGGGACCAGCTGGGAGACTGCCGGGAAGTTGGTTGTGGCGTCTGCGAGCCCGAGCAAGGATCCTCAAAGAGGTCTTCATCCGAGTCAGAGAAGTCATCGGAAACGCGGGTAGTAGCACCGTAGACTCCAACCACCGTAGTGGTGCTCAGCCAGCCTAGAGCTGCGCCACACAGGCACAGCAAAGTGTTGTCAGCCGCCCGGTCAGGGCTTCCCCTCCTCCCGCCGGGTGCTCGCCGCCTCCGGCTACTTCGCCGTTCCGTGGCCTGCTTCCACTCCTCTGTACTGAGAACCTCCTACAATGGTCCTCGTTGTACAAGGTCCTCGAGGTCCCAGTCGAACTCGTAGTGCCAGTTCATGGCCGCTACTCTCCGGTAAAAATGCTTGGTCATTCTGTAACGATTTTGGAGTGGCGAGAGTAAGCGACCATCACAGCCTCCACCCACTCCACCCTTACAAACTGCATCACTGAAATTAAAACATGGATGCAAGAAAACTTTCTCCAACTCAACTGCAATAAACCAGAGATTCTCATAATTGGCCCAAACTCCCTCACCCGACATGCCCAGACCTTTTCTCTCAACATCGATGGCTCCATCTTATCCGCAACCTTGGAACCATCTTCGATCCCACCCTCTCCTTTGCACCACATGTCAACTGCGTCACTAAAACTGCCTTCTTTCACCTTCGTAACATTGCATGCCTCCGCCCCTCTCTGTCCACCACTGAAGCTGAAACACTCCATGCCCTCATCACCTCCAGATTGGACTACTGCAACAGCATTCTTTACGGACTACCACACAAAATTACCTACAAACTCCAATACGTCCAGAACTCAGTTGTTTGCCTTCTCACCTCCACCCACTGCCGAGAACACATCATCCCTGTTCTCCACAAACTCCATACCTCTCCGACCTTCTCACCCGCCCGCCTCCTCAGGTCCGTTGATGCTAACACACTCAAGACAATCAGGACTAAGCTCCGGACCTGGGGCGACAGAGCCTTCTCAGCTGCTGCACCCACCCTCTGGAACACCCTCCCCTACCACATCAAGCAGTCAAGCTGTTAGAATCGTTGTTTTGTGGTGTGTGTTCGCTCTCTCTCTCTCTCTCCCCTACCCCGTTCATGATTGCAGGAGTGGAGTCAGCTGTGCGTGAGGTCGACCAGCAGCTACTTAAGAGCGAGGACTCATCGCCGAAGCGTTGATCTTGCCTTGTTCTGGAAGGAAGATTCTGATTACCTGTTTGTTTTATTTAGGAAGCTGCTGGTCGCGACTCCCGCGGACTCCACACCTGCATCCCCGCTCGCGTCCTGCACTGCCCTGTACCACGACACGGATTACCTGAGACCGGCCTGTGGATATTGTTTGCCTATTTCAGGCTTTTGGAATAAACCCTGTTAAACCTTATTTTGTCTTCGCTTGCATTTGGGTTCAGCCACTAAACAGTACGCTTCGGCCATCATGAACCCAGCAGGCGCTGATGCGGATACGTCCCCCCTCGAATTAGTCCGAGTTAGGACAGCCGTGGTCAACCAGGGAGCTATGCTCGGCCAGCACGAGGCGCAGTTCCGGATCCTGACAGACAACAGTCAGGTGCTGCTCACTCAGGTGCAATGTCTAACCGACCAGGTCGCGGCATTGGTGTCACAACGGGAGCCAACCACCGCGCCAGCACCCCAGCCGCCAGCTCCACCTGCCGCTTTAGGAGATGCGCCCCGTGAACCCTTCGTGCCTGCACCTGAACGCTACAACGGAGATCTGGGTGCATGCGGAGAGTTCCTGGTACAGTGTTCCCTGGTTTTCGCCCAGCAGCGTCTCTCCCTACCCGGACGACCGCGCCCGCATCGCCTACCTCGTCAATCTCACCACAGGTCCGGCCCGTTCCTGGGCCACGGCGGAGTGGGAGAGCCAGTCGCCTGTCTGCGACACCTATCGAGCGTTCACGGCGCAGATGAGGAAGGTTTTCGACCACCCTGTTCGGGGAAGAGAGGCGGCGCGGCGTCTGCTATCGCTGCGTCAGGGAGATCGCAGCATAGCGGAGATGGCTGTGGAGTTTCGGACATTGGCCGCAACAAGCGGGTGGAATGATGAAAGCCTACAGGGGGCTTTCAGTCACGCGCTGTCCGGGGCCATTAGGGACGAGTTGGTGACTCGGGAGGAGGCTACCTCCCTAGATGAACTAATCTCACTGGCTATGAGATTAGACAACAGGATGCGGGAGCATCGTAGGGAACGGGAGGCAGCCTACAGACCGGCTACGCGTGCATCATAGCAGCCCAGTCGGCGTTTCCCGGAGACCACCAGAGCCACCCGGCCTTCCGTGAGTACATCAGAGACCGAGCCTATGGAGGTCGGACGCGCGCGCCTGCCGGCGGAGGAGCGCGCACGCCGGTTCCAGGCCCGGGCAAGTATGTACTGTGGGAGATCTGGGCACTTTGTGGCCGTGTGTCCTGAGAGGTCGGGAAAAGGGGGGGCTCGCCAATAAGTGGAGACATACTGGTGAGCCTAACAATTAAGTCTCCCCCCCGGGTACAGTTAGAGGCACTGTTAAACTATGGGGGTCAGGCCCTGCCTGTGCTTGTTTTTATTGATTCGGGAGCTGATGTATCGTTTATTGATGCGGAGCTAGCCCGACAACTAAACCTGGAGACTGAGACATTGAGTACCCCATTGTCGGCTAGAGGCCTAAACGGTTCACTACTGGCTCGAGTAACGCACCGTTCGTTGCCCGTACATCTTCGTGTTTCCGGTAATCATTAGGAGACGATTCAATTACACGTGATGGAAAACCCTCAGCACCCCCTGGTTTTGGGACTACCCTGGATCCGTAAACACAACCCCCACATTGATTGGTCAGTAGGGTGAATTAATTCCTGGAGCTCATTAAACTAACTGTTTATGTTCCGCACAAGCTCCCGCTAACACCAGCCAGCCACACAGTCGGACCCGGTATATCTCTCGGGAGTAACCGAGGTTTATACCAACTTGGGCCCCGTGTTTAACAAGCACAAAGCACAGTCGCTGCCGCCACATCGCCCTTACGACTGTGCGATTGACCTGCTGCCGGGAGCCCCACTAC
>JAOEHI010048502.1:0-20424 GCA_025447815.1 Percopsis transmontana | reverse complement strand
GTTTGTTTGAGAGAGAGAGTGAGAGATAGAGAGAGAGAGAGAGAGAGAGAGAGAGAGAGAAAGAGAGAGACAGAGAGAGAGAGAGAAAGAGAGAGAGAGAGAGAGAGAGAGAGAGAGAAAGAGAGAGAGAGAGTGGAGTGTTTTTCTCTCATAACTTTTCATAATTTTTCTCAAGTTGCATTCCAGTTGGAATTTACTGTTACCGCAATATGAGGGATGATTGCTCAGTGATTAAGGGATTTATATTAAGTGAATCAACGCATGTGCCGGAATATGTAAAGCGACAGTAGGCGACAGTAAACAAGCTGTAATGAATACCTCTGACCGACTAACGACAGCATGATGCCTATTGCAATGATAAATTGCATCCAACATAAATTGTTGTAGGCAATTGCCGTTAAAGTGATTAAACCAACTTTAGGATTTAATGAGGCATGCCAAACAGGTGAGACATCAATGGGGGGGGGGGGGGGGGTCAAAGGTTACCATGACCAGTGGCAATTGAGTTACTTAAAGTAATAGTTCTCGTTGGAACCCCCCCGACCTTTAATGTAATTGTATTGTGTGTAAAAAGTGACACACACAACTTTCATGTCACAACGTTAACGTCACTCTCTAATGGGATGCTTCCTACAGGGTGTAGCTTCCCTGCTCCATTAGAGGGCTAATGCAGCGTAATACTGTGGGATCATTTCCCACCGCTTTAACCCCTTGCTTTTTTCAATTCAGTAAGTGAAGAGGTGGCCTCACAAAGCACAGTGTTCTTGTATCTGCGGGTAGGGTAAAATTAGGAGGTCGAACTAGAATGGAGCAACAACGAGACAAAAATGAAAAATTGCATTCATTGCATCTAATCTGGGATAGAGCGCTGAAAGGCCGAGAGACTTAATTATGAGCCAGGGACAACCATAGGGAACAAATGTTTTCTCAGGGCAATTCATTCATTGATAGTTGACAGGGAGTTATAAGAACATCACGAAATTAGGCCCAAAATAATGTGGTCTACCGCACCTTTAATCAAAGTTCGATTCTCTTTTCGGTGGTGTTCTTCTATAAACATGTCCAAACACAGCAGTTCCTTTACTGTGAAACTGTTATTCTTCACTATCATGGTGTGATAATGTTTTATTTACTGTGGGTATACTGTGTATCTAACAGATTCAATAATACGCAGTGGTTTCATAGAAACAGCATCTGCGTGCAGGGGGTAACCGTAGGCGATGTTCAAACTCTCTCGCTGATTGAAAAACAAGGGAGGTCATACTATACCTTGGCATTGTTTTGGCTGAACCTAGTGGTAAACTCTTGTCTTTCCCCTGTGTCAAGTTAACACAAATATTTCTATTCCACTGACTTAGTCCACCCAGCCTATAGATAGAAAACCAAGAATATCTCTTGTACGCACTCTGTCGCATGTATGAGGTTTCTGTCAAATACCCACGCCATGCAAACTCCCTTACTGTCACCTCCTGGATCCCATGCGACAAGGACTGTATCAACAGTGACGGGGAACCTTATGACAAATGCGATGGTAGAAACAGTGATATATATGCATGGAGGCAATGTGGAAGGGCTTGACAGGCCTAGATGGGCTGTCAACCCTGTGTGTCAAGGGATTGTATGTCAACACCGTGTGCGACATTCCCTCAGGGACAGTGTGTGAAAGAGACACTAACCCTCCAGTCTAACCGCAGAAGCCTATGAATGTCAAACGCTGAAAGAGATTAACACAGTGGCCGTAAATTATGAATGAATGGTTAATTATCTGCCATTGTGCACATAATTAGTGCAGAACACACGGTGGCTAGTTAAAATAAAATGTTAGCGGATTCTCTCTAGGGGAGGCATAATCAGCTTATGGATGAAGCGCTTTTGTGAGGATCCTCATGACTAGGCCGTTCTGTATGCCAGCGGTGGTATCATGCTGGCTTTGCGGGGCTCCAAGTCGCTCTGTCCTCTGCTCTACTGTACGTTATTTAACAGGAACGCAGAGGTTTCTAGAATGAGTAACAGCAGTAGTCTTTAGCATTAGTCAAGCGCTTTAGCATTGCAATAAGCCACACAATCTCGTGAATGAGATTAGAGGACACCACTCAGTTTGTGTCTGGAATTGCCCTTTTGTTTGAAAACGTTACAAAATGTTGTTTCGGTTTGAAGCCCCCCCCAACTTTTTTTCAACCTCTCCCTCCACAGACACGTGTAAGTTTCAAAACAAACAGTGAGATGTTAAGGGAAATTGGGCTTTCCTCTGGGTGCTATAACGCAATCGAGGAGTGCACCTTTAATTTGGTAACCGGTAAATAGGCTCTATATCTAAACTTCAATGTGATCTAAAGGGGGAGGACATATCTTTTTAAAGAGAGAAACTCCCTACAAAAGCTTTATAAATCTGATTTCTTTTTTTGCGTTCCAATGTAAAGCCAATTAGCCAGATGGATGCGCAGTGTTATCTCCATCTCCACTCTGGCCTATCTCCACCTCGTAGATACACAGCCCCCGTAAACGACTGTGGCTGAGCCCAGATAGGATCAGTAATAAAGACCCGACCATACTGATATTTCTGCCATCGCAGCAGCTGAGCTGCCGTGTGATTCTGTGTAATGCTATCGCCCAGTGGCTGTCGATACCTCCACACTTATGCAACCTCTAAATGTAGTGAATAGACACGCCATATCCGGGGTATTGATACAAAAACGATAACAATGACAACAAATTATAATTAAGCTCACGTGTTCTTGAGTACACTGGAAAATAAATCACCTCTGTTCCATCTCCTGACATCACTGTGAATACATAATGAACCTCAGCGCTCTCATAACAAAGCACAGCCTGTTACTTGTTCTTGCATACAGACGTCCCCCTGGAATACTGAAGTACTCTCTGTACTGGATGATGTCATGGGTAGGAATCTTCATCCTTGCGCTGTTCCTTACTAACAAGCCGTCTGCTTACCGCCATCTGATTCCCCTAAACTATTCTAAACGGCCAACCTGCAGTACTTGCATGGTATAGCTTTCAAAATGTCAAAAGCACTTGTTTGGGTTTTATAATTATTTTGAAAAAACGATTCATCAGCGGTGTGCCTCGAAGATTTTGAGTTGCTTTGTCCTTTGTTTAACTTTGATCATGTGAGTAAACATTCCCAGGAGCCGGGTGTGCTCACCCAAACATCCTCCGTGGAGGTCAAAGTTCACCGGCAAACCCTGCACCACCTTCTGAAACGCTCTGACATTTTGTGTGTCGCCACAGCTTTGTCTTTTGCACTCCAAAACCCTGTCCAACGTGCCAGTGTCCAATCCTCTCAGTCTTCTCTAAGGCTGGGACAGATGTCCCACCCCAGAAAGCCCCCCTATCTTAGCCTGGGAACCCCAGTGAAGGCTTGGAACACTGGTGGTATTCTCACAGCCGAATGCCTTCAGACACTTGTCTGTGGGAGTCTGGGTGGGGGTCGGTTGACTTAGTGTAATACTTCTCCCACTGCCCTATTCCTCACACTATTGATGCCCTAAAGAGCCCAGGTCAGAGATCAGCCCTTCAGAGATGGCAGGGTCAAACCTATCTCATGAATATGGAGGAGAGCTGGTCCTGAGGGACCATCTGGTCTGCTGTTTCAGAAACCGAACAAATGAGGCCTCTGAGGGGCCTGCCTTATTAGACTGATTACCGAGCATTTCCCAAGCCTCAACACACTGCCATGGTCTGGATCAGAGATATCGCCAGGTGGCCTGAAGGAAACTGAAACTAAATTGGGTTGTGTTAAGGTCTACGTTTGGTGGTTCACAAGGGTTTAGCTGCGCCTTGAAAATGCGTCCATAGTGTGTCTTCCTCTCTGGTGCGTAGGTCAAAAAACAGTCGAAGGAAAGCAGGGAAGACCTCACACACACAAATTTGTCCAAATTTCCTAAACATTCAGACTAGAGAGTCTTTTTGTTATTTTGTTATTTTGTCAGGACATGGTACAGACAGAACAACTGGGCAAAGCGTCCAAACGTTTCATACCATTTGGACTCGTCAGTGCAAGTCCTGCCTTATAGTTTCTTTTATGGCTTGAAATGATCTCAGCTCACAGCAAGTGCTATAGCTTTAGAGCCTGACACACCATGTCAGTGGCAGGTGTGTGGCCCTGCCACTGACATGGTGCAACATATTTCTCATTAGAGGTGATTATTAAGCTACTGTCAACATCTGTTATAGCTCCTGCTTGCATTATGTTTCTGCCTGCCTGCCTGCCTGCCTGTCTATCTGTCTGTCTGCCTGCCTGCCTGCCTGCCTGTCTGCCTGCCTGCCTGCCTGCCTGTCTGTCTGCCTGCCTGCCTGCCTGCCTGCCTGCCTGTCTGCCTGTCTGCCTGTCTGCCTGTCTGTCTGCCTGTCTGCCTGTCTGCCTGCCTGCCTGTCTCTCTCTCACTCCCTTCATGTTATTATTGGTGACGACGTGTGTGTGGTTGTGTGGGCCATTGTTTTTTGTTGCCATTGTTCATGGATGACCTGGAGACACTCCAGGCTGCATCATGGGAAAGATGGTGGATTTCAAAGGGCGATGCTACTGTACGAGCGCTGAACCGCCTGCCTGATTTTGGGCTCATCTGATTTATTCCCCACGTGACGTTGGTTGGTGTTAGGGATAAAGGTCCCCTATCAATGTGACAGCAGAGGAGGGTAATTATCTGCTTTCTGCCAGGGGCTGGGGCTTGGCAGGGACCAAGCCTGCTAGGCCACAGATCCAAACGCAGATATTATCATATAATCCTGCATTAGTTTTCATGATGCTTACATTTTTTATTGCCCAATTTCTGCGAATAACACAGGACCGTTAGGGAACAGATGGAGAGAGAGAGAGAGAGAGAGAGAGAGAGAGAGAGAGAGAGAGAGAGAGAGAGAGAGAGAGAGAGAGAGAGAGAGAGACAGAGCAGTAGCCAAGGAGTTGCTCTCCGCATCACGGCCTCCATAAATTTGGGTTTATGTGTTAGCCCTCCCACCCCCCTCACCCTCAGACCCCCTGGGGAAAGTACCAGAGCCTTCTACCTTTACCTTTCTTTGCCCAAGAAAGTTAAGGTGGCAGAGGCTTGACAGATATATTGCCCAAGCATCTAGACATGTCAGTTACACAGAGATAAAAATTACTTTATTTGCAATATAACTTTTTGGAAAATGTGGTCTCGGCTACGAGATGGTTTATGTATTTCTCTAAGCTGTCTCACTGATGTGTTGCTCCACTTGGGGATTGTATGTCACACACAGTACTATACAGGGCTGTGGTGTTGGGAAGGGGTGAGGCAAGGCTTTGTTTAAGGTGGGGGGGGGGGGGTAGCCATGAGTGGGCCATGTCAGGTTGAGTGGCAGTAAAGAGTAAGAGAAGCATGAATAAATCACCCCTGTTCGACCCATTTAAATACCAAATGGAAGCGCGCTCTCCGCGGAGGAACCAGGGGCATGTTCAACACACTGCTTCATTTCCATGAAAGAGGCAGAATGCAGCTCCACTGTCAGAGTGACTGTATAATGCAGGCGGTTACATTGCTGCTGGCATTCACACAGGTCAAGTAAACAGAGGCTCCTAAACGTAGCTGGAGGTGTTTGGTGGCACAGTAATCTAGTGATACACTAACCTCAGTGGGAACTTGACATTGCTCAACTACGGTGGCCCGGAGGACACTGTAGTTTTACCATACATGCGCTGTAGTTCTCACTGCCTTTCTCCATCCCATAGCATAGTAAACGCAAATTAAGCCAACGTAAAGCGGAAGTCAGGGAGTATCTTGTGTCCGGAAAATTAAGGCGGAATAAAACGTAGAAGGAATCATATTTGTTCCTTTATCCTTCAGTCCGTCTGCGTTCGTGGAAAAGACAGCAACATCTTGGCAACCAGGCTATTGTTATATTTCCAGGAAAACGTTCCATCACTGGTTGGAATGTTAAGCATGCCCTCTCAGACTTGCCTACTGTATCTACTCACCAAAATGTTTCTGTTCTTCAGGTTAAGTGATAGTGATTGTAACCCTTTAAAAGCACATTGGATTTTTAACAGCACATTGGATTTTAGATGCCATAAACCTATATCCTTTTTTGGTGTATGGATTTTGTTATTACACAGCATTATCCTAGTGAGCATTCAGCTACAATGCTACACCATAGCGGCATGAGTGGGGGATATATATAGCAATATATATTTTATTTGGATTTTTATATTTACATCATTTCATATATTTTTTATATAATAAGGTGTTATTTATATTTTTTTATATTTGTATATGTGATATGTGTGCGTTCACTGGCGGGGTTGCAAGCAATAGAATTTGATTAAGAAACCACTTCTTTCAGTGGGTGATGGGTCAAAAAGCTCACAAAGAACAGCTGGGCTATAAGTTGTATAATTAGGTGCTCTATAAATGTGAGTTTTTGTTGAGGTGGGCAATAACATTTCATTACTGTTATTATGTAAAAGGTGTATGGACGTTTTGAAGATCTTTTGGTGGACCAGAGTCTGAAGAAAACCTATTTGCAGAGTTTATTTCCAAGGGGGACAATCCAAAAACAGATCAAAACCGGGGCAATCGCAGTGTCAGTGATAGGATAAGAATCGTAATCCACAAAACAGGCAATGGTCAGTCAATCCAGTTAAATCTCAATATTGATGAATGCAGTAATGCTTCTGAAAATGAATACAAGACTTCATATGGAACACAGAGATACACATACAGAGACATGACGAGATCTAACAAGACACAGGTGGGCAGGAATCAGGGAGACAATGCCAGGTGATAATGAGTGGGCGTGGCACAACAGGAGGGCGGAGATGGAGGAAACTCCGTCTCCGACATTGACAGGGGGAAGGAGATCTTAGGGGTTCTGAGCGTGATTTTCTAGGCAAGTTTAATAAACAGGGGAAGAGGAGCGCTGAGTTGTGACAATCCGACTGTATACAGGTGCTGGTCATATAATTAGAATATCATCAAAAAGTTGATTTATTTCAGTAGTTCCATTCAAAAAGTGAAACTTGGATATTATATTCATTCATTACACACAGACTGATATATTTCAAATGTTTATTTAATTTAATTGTGATGATTAAAACTGATTTTTAGTCAGACTGGTAGGTATGGACATTGATTTGTACTCCATTCATTGACTTCACTGACAGATTTAGCATTCACTATGTTGTTCAAAAGGCATGACCGGGATCAGACTCCTTTTCTTTGTCTTCTGTTTCTACCTGCTTCATATTTTAGTTACAATGTGTTTGAGCCTCAAATTGGGAAACAATGGAAGTGAATAAAGAGTGCTAAAAAACAAAACTAAAGATGAAACCGCTGAGAATGACTGTCAGTATATGGACTCACAGTATATGGAGGTAAGTACGTCACAGACAAATGTTCTACAAAGCCTCCACACCCCTTTAATCACCCTCTATAATCCACTCAACTACCCAAACTCATAAATATTAGATAGCTTCCATTTATGTATACCTTCAAAAGCCGTACATCATGCATTTACAATTTATTCCATTTCACAGGATGCAGATGAGATGGTGAAATAATAAGGAATCATTTTTATTTAAAGGTACAAGTTCTCCATTTCCCCTCAAATATGAATACAGTAGGCCTATGAAACCATACACTGCAACACACTTATATATACAGTATAGCATCTCGCGATACATTTTAACCCAGCTTGGTCCAATTACAGTAATACATACAAGTCAGCCTCTGCTGACACACACTGCAGAAATGCTCTGTTCCGGTGTACGCCATAACAGAGGAAACCATAACGCTACATATGTGTGTGTTTTTTGCGGTCGGAGCAGTTGTCTGTTCATTTAAATAAATAGTCAATGATTATGCAAATGAAGCCAGGCTCAGTGGAGTTGCCACAGCAAAGTCTTCTTTGAAGAATGGTTGCTATTGACTTATCCTAATGAAGCCTTTTTTTTCTTTTCTTTTTTTGGGGGGGGAACAAAATCCCAAGCGCATTCCAATTACTGCGCTGCAATGCAGCTGCAATTAGATGAAGGCAGGGCTGTAGGCCTGAACGGGGGTGACCGCTGGAGAGACATGGTACAGATAAATCACCATTTACCACGAGACACCGTGTCCACCGCGACACTGAAACTCCCCGGCACGGCTGTTTTCCAAACACCGGGCCGGGAGAGAAGCACGCTTGCACCCAAGACTTAAATCCTGTGAATTTCTACAACACACAGCTATGAGAATTTGGGTCACTCTGTGAGAGAGTTAGAGTCCTTCAGGTAGATTCTCGGGAGCCCTCCCGTCCCCACTATCCTCTCTCTATCTATGGCTCCCGGTCTCTCTGTGGAATCAGTGTGATTTATAATGGCTAATGACCGCCCACTATCTTCACGCTCTTTAGCGCTCCATCATGCTCTATTGATATTAGCCTGCCTGGAAAGGGAGCTAAATTATCCCATTCACAAGATGACTTTAAGAGTGCGTGGGATTTACCCTCTGAAGAAAGACTGTTTTAGTTCTGAGCTTACGCACACACAAAACACACACTGAGGCCTCCCCCCGTGTGGCCGTTTCATCTCACACACATCATCGGTCCTCAAATAAGGATTTAAATGCTGCTCAGAGAAAATGCGCCATAATATAGCATTATTGCGGGTAGATGCATGTGCACGAAAAGAGCACCTGACACAGCGGTGATAAATGACAAAGAAAACAAGTTTTTGATCAGAAAACAGAGTGGTAAAGGAGACTAACCGTATCTCCGGAGAACAGGCGAAGTAAACTACTGTATCGTCGCACAGTAACCAAACCCACTGCATATTAATCTTGCCATATAAGGAGAAAAAGAAGAGAAGGGGATTGGACTCTTCACCTACTCTCCCACTCCTACTCAAATCCTCTCTCCCCCCAGACAGTCATCCATCCTATAGCCTATAGCTAAAAAAAAAAAAACGCTGGCATGGCGCCTTATTAAAGGACTTTGATGCAGCGAGGGGGGAAAAAAAAAGCCCTGCATGTTTTGTATCTATGACAACATCTCACACTACAGCCCTCTAATGGGAAAAATATAGCACTTCTCTCAAACAACTGAAATATTTCCAACTTGAAGGGCCTGCAGCGGCAAGAAAAAAAAACGTGGAGCGCTCTGAAATAAAAATGCCAGTTGAAGCGCTTTTTAGAGGCACCTGCTTACGGCCGCATAAGCTAGGCAAGTGAAGCGGCATGAGAAGCTTATGGACACAAGACAGAACATTATCATCAAGATTATTGTAATTCGCCAAGCCCCCCCCCCCCCCCCACACACACACACCCACACACACACACACACTACTACAGACACATACGTGGATGCAACCACGTGCCCACACCTACACACAGATGCATGAACACACACACACACAAACAAAGTCATATCAGCGGCAGAATCACCTCTGCCAGCCTCACAATGTTACTTCAACTCCCAGACAAAGCCTGCAGCTAACAAAGAGCATGTTGCCTTTGTTCAGTTGGCACAGGAGGGGGGGGGGAAGGAGGACGGGTGAGGAGGGAGAACGGGGAGCAACTTCTTCTTCTCTGCGTAAAATTGGAGCCTCACTCAGCTCAGGCATAAAAACTAAAATAATTAATACATAATTTCCATAAGCAAAAGTAACAGAACATTTAACAGAAATTGGACATACTAAAACCTGATGACATTAAAGTAATAAAGTAATAAAGTAAATTAAAGTAGTAAAGTAATAAAATATGATAATAATAATGTTAACAAAGTGATTATTTCTCTGCGGGTGCATGCTACCGAAAGTGCATTTGCATTGGTTATTCCAATAAATATTATTTAAATATTATTTATTCTGTCTCAGTGGTTAGACAGGAATCCGATGTGTAAACATCGCCTGCCTCACAAGAAGCTGATACACCAGCCTGGTGGTGACTGCTGCAGATTGACATGCAGTGAAGTGTGTGTAGCCTGGGTTGAGTGCTACCGAGAGGCTCTGCAATGGATGAGGCTGGCAAAAGGCTGAGTAAAGTCATTTTATTATTACCGCCGATGTCTTTCTCCTGGGTCACATGCTCTGGAGATGCAACACAGCATATAAGCCTCCCTTTATCGTATCTCTCTTTAGGTAAGATCTTTGGATGATGATGGAACGCACTATGAAAACACCTGGCAGAAGAATGATTGTGGATTTGCGTGAATTATTTGTTGAAATTATTTCAATCTTTACTTGCTGGGATAATAACTCACCCGTAGAAAGGGTCCCAGCTCCCCAACCATGTCCAAAATGTTTTCCAGAAATCTCCATTAACCTACATGTGGCAGTCACAAGCGATTTCCCTTCCCCTCCTCCCAAAACCCCAACTCTGTCAAAACTGCTCGTACCGCATGTCTATTAATTAATAATAGACTGGTTTATGGAGGAAGAACAGAGAGAAGGGGGGCTGTCAAATTACCTTGTTTATCTGAGAGGAATGTGCTATATGTTTCGATAAGCAAAGTTGATTATCTTGTGGCTATTGAATGTATGATTCAATAATAATACACAGAATCTTCTTCACACTCCGTTAATTTATTTTTGTGCTAGGCAAAGAAGCACCAACAGCTGCTTCACATGGAGATGCATCCAAGCGCATGCTTCAGAAAACGATTTCAATTATCTTTTGGGCTAAAACAAATGAAGCAAGTCGCATGTTTGAAAAATCTAAATGAAAGCCAATCCCCAAGAGCCGCAGGCCCCGCAGCTAAATAGCTTTGCTCAGGAGCAATTATAAAGGGATCTGTTGATTTTAGTGTTAAGTGGCTCTCATTGGTCGTAGAGTGGCAAGCAGTAATGTGGAGCCTAATGCAAAGTGACGTCTGTAACAGGAGTCAAGACCCAGTCACCTGAACGGCTATTAAGTCCAGATTCCAAGGGGACATTTCATACTCGTATCCACCTTGAGTTTCCATGGTGCAATTGGATCAACACACACTGATATTAGTCAATAAAAGCACTGGAAGTGGCTCTTCCAAGCATTGTGTTTTAGGAAGTCCCAATGTGAATTCCAGCAGATTTATGCATTCACACACTTTCTCAAATCCCTCTCACTGCCCGGCCCATGGCCAAATTTGATTTACTGTGCACCGTACTTAACCTGACTTGAGGTTATCAACTTGCAATATCTCTGCAATGTCATTATATAAATATATAATAAACATATGGTTTCTGATCTTGATTCATATTAAAAATGTTTACTTTCCTTTTGAATTACACAATATTATATAGTGCAATAACTACTGGGTAGAGGAAGTGACTGGGTGCCACCAACCAAAACAATTAAAAAGTTTTCATAATACAGTAAACTTTGGCATATTGGCATATATATATACATCGTTTTTGAGGCCTGTTAATACAAATCCGTCATACTATGGCCTGAAATGAAACATTCAGGTCTTGCTTCTGTGAATTTCCATGCGGGTGACTCAAGGGGATAGTTGTGACATTGTTTGGATGCATTCCATGCAGAGACATGCAGGTGGTCACATATTTGAGAATCCAAGATTTGAGGGTTTAAGGCAGGCACAGAGTTTCAAGCGGTGGTTTTAAAAGGGGTCGGGAGATGCCACTGAGATGGGTCACAGGTTGATATTGGGGGCTCGCGGGGATGATTTAAACATTGGTATACATGTATTTTCAATGGCGTTTACAGCTCATACATTTTTATGCTTAAGTTGAACAGGTCGCGAGTTTGTCCCAAGAGCGAACTGCGGTGATCTCTCCCCCGGTTGGGTGTATGGACAGTACGTGACTGTGTGTGCATGCATGCGGACTGGCGACAACATTAGCAATCCATCAGCTGTGTTTGCTCTGCCTGCTCTATCCTGGGGGAAGGTGGCACGGGCGTGGGTGGGCTGGTGACACTGCGTCGCCGCCATGTACCAAATGAGCTAAATATTAGAGAGCAGGCATCTGCTCCAGTTACAGCTGAAGACACCGTCAAGCTGTTTCATGTTAGTAGCTGATTCGATTAAAAATGTAAAGGCGTGCCGCTAACACTGGGTACATTTTATCAATAAAGCTCATAGGTTTGTTCAAAAGGACATTATCGACATGATTTCATGGATTTTTTTAGATTAAATGTGGCAGAGATTTGAGAAATGCTTCATACTGGAGTTTAAGACCACCTATGGAATTTATTCAATCAAAACACACACTGTGTGTGTGTGTGTGTATACTGTATGCCTCAGCACCACCTTTATGTGACTTCCAGAGATGATCTTGCCTACATTGTCTCCCTTCCTCTTTTAATACCCTACCTAACCATGCCTGCAGGTGATATTGACAAAAAACAAACATCACCTGGTGTTCTCTTCAACGGACTGAAGTGTATCAGAATAATGGGATATCGGGAGAAGGTAAGGCAGGCATTGTGCTCCTGTATTACTGCTTTTCTCCCATGGCCATGAGAAAGAAGCTCTGTGATCAGAGATCTAATAAACCAGAGGATATGCTGCAACGCCTTTTCCTGGGAGGAGGGTGCAGTTGCCGTGGCAACCGTGCCACAAGCACTGCAGGTTAATGGAGGGAAATTATGACTTGCTGGTTGCCGAGGTCAACAAACACAGAGTGACCGCTGAATAAACTTTCAGCTCTCCTTGAAGAAAGTTTCAGTTATTCCTCTGAAATGAAGAAAATGTGTTTAAATAATTGATCCAGAATTTCTAATGTAATTAAACAGTTATTTTCTGGGTTTATGATATAACTGTAGATGATGATAGAACCTGCATGTGGTATTAGAAACAATTAACTACAAGCATTATTGCTTGCTTGCAGTACAAAGACAATATAATAGATAAACAATCTTCTAAATCAGGTTTGGTTTAGTGTACAATTGATCCATGTGAGATTGTTTTTTAATCTTATAATGTATAGTAAAAAAGGATTTGTAATGTACAGTATCTGGGGAAATAAGCTTGTTAACGCAATTATTTATCTTTTATATATTTTTCTAGAATATTGTACTGCATGCCTTTTGACCCCCGGAGTCAACAATATAACACAAATATTGTTTCAAAAAAGGTTAATCAATCAATCAATCAAATTTTACAGTCACTCAAGTCTAAATGGAATTGAATTTAAATCAATACTGTAGGCTTTGCATTAATTTTGTGCTGGCTTTGCTAAAATAGCTCGAACTACTTCTTAATGCATTTCAAATCTATTTACTTTCTACATTCCTTAGCTTTACGCATTTCAAACACTGTAGGTTGCTTTGAGTGTTCTATGTAACGGATCGGGGTTTGTCACAATGTGAGGGAAAATAATACACGCTGCAGACACATTGGCTGTTGCAGGTTGTAATCCAGTTACTCAAGCATCTCGGGCCATCCTGCAAAAATATTGAGACAGATCAATCACAGCAACCCAATTAGGCCAGAAGTTAAACTTCAATTTCCAGTCAACACAATTGCATGATGTTTTGATTAAGAAGCAGCCAGTAAAAGCGAACCAACAAACACACTATCTGCAAATCGCAGCTCGCGTGTGTCTCTCGCCACAGAGATGATCAGATCTATCTGCAGCTGTCCAAAAAAGAACAGCCCAAGCACCTCTTCAACAGCAAGCGATGAAGTACTGCCACTCTAATGCCATCGAAGAGAAAAAGAGAGAAGAGGGGTAATATTATCATAAAATTATAAGATAGGTCTAAGATGATTCACTTATTTTTAGGAGTAAAGGTTATAAGAGGTTATAATAGCCCATACAACACATTAACAATATGTAGCTCAGAGAGCAGTCAAAGTGCATTTATACTCATCAATGAATTTCCACAGGTCTTTTAATCAATCTTTTGATATACTATAGGTGCAGAAATCATCTGAGGTGAATCTTTGGGTGGACAGGCAGAAAAAAAGGCCTGTCTTTGTGCCAGCATATCTCCTGCCAGTTTACCTCTAGGTAAACTGGCAGGTTACATAAGGTTACATTGGTAAATCCTAGGCGTCTTATATTGGTTTCACTTGGGCTTGGGAAGAGCACATATTTAAATATTTTACCATATAAAAGCAACTTTAAGTGATTTAAGTAATGAGGAAACCTTGGACCAATTGTAATGTTGGGAAGAAATAATGTAATAAAATCACTGCAACTTTTAACTATGTATGGTCTTATATATTTTGTTGCTGCTTTATCACTGCAAAAATACAATTCAGTTTTCCAACTTGTTTTCCACGGCAGATTGGACGCCGGTTCCCAACGTATAGAAGTGGAGGGAGCAGATGGCCGGGTTGCCAGGTTGGACATCAAGTGACAGTCGAGTTTCTGTCCAGCTGCCTCGCGCAAGGCAGCTGCTAGTCACTCGATGGAAGAGGGCACGCGCTCCCACTAGCTCTCGAGCTCGCGCGCCGTGCGCTGTAGCGTAACCAGTGGCTTCCGCTGAGTCTCATCACTGGTCCAGTCAGCCGGCCAGTGAGAGTGGAACATAGGTTTCGTACGAACACGAGGCTCATTTGTTTCATATTTTCATTTGCGCAAATAGCGTATCTGATCTTTTTAACTCTGAAAGCCTTTTACCACCCTTTGCGATTTTATCACGGAGCTGCGGATTGTGCACGGGTGAGATACTACAGTATCCTGCATCCTAGTGTATGGGAGACACCACGCTTAATAGGTGAGATTCATTTGTTTCTTTATTGCTTATCGTGTAATTGGATTTACACACTATCTCTAGGCTAGTTGGAGCTTTAAATTGTTTTCCTGCTTTGTTTTTCCTTGGTTGGTTGAAGAACATAGATAGCGTGTCGATTTGATGAGAGTGATGAGCGTGGAAAGGTGAAATGATTTTCTGGTTTGTAGAACTGCATAGATTCAGTGAAACAACAAAGCGGTCTTTTTCTGAGCTGTGATCGTGAAAGGGCGCACACAGCATGGCTACCGCAAATAATTAAGCTAGTGTGTTAATTGGCTTCATGCAAAAAGGCGAATCAAAATAATGGACACATTTATAAAGAAGATACAAACCTAATATATCTGTAAATACTGTTTATGTCTACTCAGTATTTAGACCTGTAGTATAACGTGTGGATTGAATTTAACCAATAAAACATTTAACCAATAAAAATGTATGAATGTTTTGCAAGAGAATTGCTTTGCAGTCAGTCCAGAAGCCAATAAAGACTAAAGTTCTTAAGATCAGTTATTTAAGTAATGAAACAAGAAAAGAAAAACTCACTAAATACGCTAAAGTATGCTACTGTATTATTAATTTATTAAGTTAACATTGCCTCACTACTTTGATGCAGCATTTATCTGTATCACATTGATTACACTTATGATTACACTAGCATCTTGAGATTAAAGTGCATTTCAATTTATCACTGTCTTTTGGGCTTGTGAATCCCTGCTATTAAATTTTACGTCATGCCAGAATCCAAGATTCCTGATACTCTCCCAGGGAAACAACTAGTGCTAACAATGTATATATCATTCCCACAAACTGCAGTGTCACGTGCCGGTTTAGAGCGCAGCTGAAACAGCTGAGAAGCAGCTTGACACATGTGTTTCATCAGACCTATTTGCATGAGTAAGGGCCAGGAAATTGGCAGATGTCTGAGAGGAGCCTGTCGGGGGGAGAGGGAGGGAGGGGTGTGTGTGTGTAAAAGACAGACAATCCACTGTTTCTACGAAGTTGGCTTAGAAATGTTAAGGCAGTGACTCTGCATTGTTTGGGTCACCTTTGTGATCCGGTTCCAAGTGGGGCCTTCAGCTGCTGCATTACAGCAACACCTGTTACGGAGTCCAGCACCACAACAAGCCATAGCATATTCACGTACAGTATGTATGAATACATTCCGGTATGGGTAAACGTTTCAATCTGTTGATAAGGGACAACCATTATACTTTGTCCAATAGTTGTAGTCTTGTTTTTAGAGACCATGTGCTGAATTACTATTTGGACAAACACAGCTGTATTTGATTGACTACACTTTAGTGATATTTTGAGACAGTTGAAGTAGAACTAGTCAGTGAACCAGTATTATTAGGACTTGTTTTGTAGGACGAAACTAAACAGTCAAAACACCTTCCCCCCACCCAATGTGTAGGCTACAATGTTGTAGCCTCTCAGCCACAGTCAGCAGTCGTGAGAACCAGCCAAAACAAAGACACGTCTCGGTGCGTCTGTGTTTCACTGAGAGCATTGTCAGGGCTGTAGTGACTGACTGCAGTGTGGGCTGTAGTGTTGGGGTTCCCAGAGCACTAAGGAGGGGAGACATGGGTGCAGCAGCTTGACCTTCCCCCCATTGTGAAGGCGATCTAGGGAACCAAGTAAACCATCATGCCATTTAAGGATTTTGTAAAGATGTTTCTGACTGAGTGAGCTGTGGACTAGCCTTTCATAAAAATGTTTATCTCTAAACAATATTACATCAAAACAAGTTCCACTTCAGAAGTAGGCAACACAGAACTACAATTAAAACAATTTAATTAAAATGTATACAAATTAAAATTCAAAGCAGAGAAGTGATAAGAACATAATCGCTGCTTTCACGCTGAGCCTATAATCATAAAAAACATAAAAAGCTATAAATAGGTTTAAAAAGGTAGGCCTGGTTTATCAAAGCCCTTTGTGAAAGTCATTTTATCAGCATGATCTCCTAATGGAGGAAGCGTCTGTAAAAACCTAACATTTTGAAACAGTTCAACCTGTCACAGTTTATGTGCAATTTAATCTTCCATGACATCATTTTTAATGTTTGGTTTCAAATGGGGCATCAATGTTAAGAGAACTAAGTCAGCCTGGCTAAGTCAGCACGATTGATCCATGCCCCAGTGACAACAACATATTGGCTTTTCCCTGCCATAGCAGTTGGAATGAAGAAAGAACGGGGGATAATGAGGGCAAAAAGGGGAGCGTAACATGAAAGTGCGGAGAAAAATGGTGTCAGCATTCATCTCCACCCTGCAGGGAATTGCTGTAAGCACGTACTGCTCTTAAAATGAAGTTACTAGAATATAAATGTACTGTAAATAAGGATGCTCTTCTCCCAGACTAGGTTAGAGCAAGAAAAAAGAGGAGTTCTTCTAAGTCTCTTTCCTGGTATGTTCTCCTATAGCGTAATTCACCGGGGGTTCTCCTGAGGCTGTCCACCCTATTGCTCTCCCTCCTCCTATCCTCCGCTCTCTGTCTCCTCCCTTCCACTGAGTGGACGAGGCCTCTCCTCCCTCGCTCGCCTCCACACCTCTGCCCCCAGCAGCTGCACCAAAGCCCTGTGTGATGTGAAGCGAGACGCTTGCATACTAATAGAGCCCGGAACAGGGTGTCTCTCAGGCAGGCCGATGCGGTGAGGGCAGGGAGACACCGTCAGGCTGCCCTGCCCTGCCCTGGGCTGCAGAGTACGAGACTTATCAATTAAGGAATATACCGTTACTATGACAATGTGCCATGTTCGCTGCTTGAAGCTTGTGTTACCCTCAAAAACAACGAAATGTCCTTCCCAGCTCAGCTCTGTTTTTGCTCAAAACTCAACTATGCACGTGGCTATATGGGGAGGGGTATGAGAGCTGTATAGGGGAGGAGTAGAGAGGAGGGACGAATTGAGGAGCGCCCTAAAAGTATCATATGCATCTACAGTATGCTGCTTACGATGGAGCACAGTATGCTAGTGCTAGATGTATTTCTTCAGCTGCCTAATGGCCACCCCCAGCTCTCCTCGATCACATGTGTTCTCATTTGAGTATGAAATAGACAGGTGGCACAGCCATCGCTATGGTGACGGCATGAAAGTGAGCCTGTTGTGTAGCAGCTGATTCGGAAAACACTGTTTACAATTTCCACCGAAAACAACAACAAAGAACAATAGCTTTTCTTGTCTGTCTTAAAACTACTGTCATGTTAAAGTGGTGTTCCTTCTAGATTTGAGCTCAAGCATATGATTAGTGAGCATAAGAAAGCAGATATTGAGGGCCCAAGCAAACTACCCGAAATAGTACTTTACACTGTCTTGGAAGGCTTTAGGGAAAGCGTGTTACAAGGTGTTTTGCAGACAAGGCACATAAAAATATAGTTAACCCAATTCACTACACAAAAGCTCAGGGAGTCTTGCCAGTTTCCTCTGGGGAAAACAGACACTTACAATACCCAGCTCTAAGAAAGAAATGCCATGTTTCTTGAATTTGACCATAGCTCTGTGCTTCTATAGTAGCTTCTATCCACTTAATTAGTCTCTGTGCTGTCTGAAGATGCTGTCTTATAAATGCATTCAAGGGGCCATGGTACTAAACAGACAAAGGTAATTATGTCTCAACATTAGATCTTGTTCCTGTTGCAGTTCTGTGCCTCGGAACCTCAGGGCTATGGTTCTCTGGAGGAGTTTGTGCTTGTGCTAGTGCAGACAGAGTTTGTGGTTGTTATTTAAAATAACTTAAGCATTGGGTGAACTTAGGCTACGTTCAGACTGCAGGCAAATCAGATTTGTTTCGTAAATCAGATTTGTTTCTCAAATCAGATCTTTTGAGACATCACCAACCTATCTGCATGGGTTGCTGTGGTAACGACGTAGGCATCAATAACTTCATAGCTACGCTGGTGACACGGATTTCCAACGCGGATGCAGGAGAAATGAAGGTGCGTCATCTCCAACCCTCCAAAGAATCGCGCTGTCAAGGCGCGGTGCAGAACTCCTCCGTCACTGAGTTTGTGTTGTGCGACGGAGGACGCTGGGTATACAGTGCGATGTTCCGTGCTGTAGTCACGGCGGGCTTCACTGTGCAGCGAGAGGTGAAGTGTCATCCACAAAGTACTGACTGGTGGAAGCATGTAGTGCTCGGGACCTTTGAGGACGATAGGTGGCTGGCCAATTTTAGAATGCGCTGGTTTGACAGGCTCTGTCTAGGACCAACTCTGACACTTTAAAATCCGAGTTGAGCGGCCAGAGCGTCTGGTCTGAAACGCATCTGTAGAAATCCGATTTGGAATCTTAATTTCCGATTTGCAAAAATGGGATTTCATGTGTTTTTTTGCTGTCCAGACTTTCAAAAATCAATCTGGATACAATCTGGATATGCCAAAAATGTGGGCTGGTAGTCTGAAAAAGCCCTAAGAGTGAATAGAATTTGTTGGAGACCAGCTCGTATTTGGTAGCCTGACAAGACCATCCTGATTTTGCAAGCTTCACGACTTATTCATCTCTACAAATCAGTCTGGAAACTCTCACTTGTGATCAAAAAGGTGCCAATAAGGTGTCAATCAAATCATTAGCAGGTAATTGGACCACCTTCCACCAATAAGAACGCATGTGGGGAAGGTTTTCTGAACACAGGAACTTAATTGCTGTCTGCACCAACTGGATGCCGATGGTCCGCTGGTTCGTGTTCATGGTGGCTGTCAAACGGTTATGAATTGAGAGTTACCAGACAGATCTGCAAAGCAGAGCAAATGGTAGTTATTTGGTCCAGGCTTAATAATGCCAGGCTTAAACTGTGTTCTCACCAGTGATGTTGTTTTGAAGCTAGCAACACCTACACCTTAACATACTGTACAGCTAGCTACAGTAAATGTGAAGGTGTAGGATAGTCTAGTGGTCTAGGTGTTGGACTCCCAGCCTGAAGGCTGTGGGTTCGAGCCCCAGAATTGGTCTACCTGTGAGCATCCTTGCACAAGATGCCTAATCCCTATCTGCTCCATGTATTTGTAAGTCGCTTTGGATAAAAGCGTCTGCTAAATGACCTAATTGTGTTTACATTTGATTTGTCATAGATGATGGGATTGAGTCTGATTTTAGGCGCTGTGTGCATTACTACTAAACACATTTTAGATTAACATTGTCTTTATCATTTTGTAGGCATTCACTGCATGTAAATGTGGGGTCCTGTCCTGTGTGTTGTTGCTTCAGGCATGAGATTATCCAGAGATTTCCATGATACACCTGCTGGGGACACCACTGATGTGGTACTGCTTGGCAGGAAGGGAATTCATCTCAGACCTGCACTCTCATCTTGTTTCTTTATCTCAGACAGAGTTTTTTTAGCAGAACGTCAAAACAATGCGTGCCAAATTGTGTAAACTAAAGAAGACTTTGTTGTTGTTATTTTAAACTAGCCTTAGCCAATCATACAGGTATTTTCAGATGATATTTGTGGGATCCTTTATGAGAATATAAACTTTCAGACAGCGTAAAGCTAGAGTTTTACACTGGAGAGAACACCTGGCTGTGTTGGCTGGACATTAGAAGAGAGGGGAAATGTAACTGACCCTGACATGACAGAATGCCGGGGGCTAGGTATGTTTGCTACACTGCAAATACAGATCTGCGAATGCACGTTGTGATATTTTACACATTTACAAATCTGAACACGCATACACGGATTCATTTGTAGATTCCTGTACACATTCTCAAATCTCAGTAGGCATTTAGAGATTATTTTACACATTTACAAATCTGATTACGCACACACGGATTGAGATACAGTTACACAACTCTCCA